>CP092865.1:9910167-9960421 GCA_030710605.1 Cordylochernes scorpioides
GAATATAACAATTTAAAACTTTATAGCGAGAGAGATTGAGATTGAAACTGATTTATTACAATGTTCATATAAGATTATATATGGTTAATTACAAAATTGAATAAATACAGAATATAAATAAGATAATATAATGATAAATATAGGAATAAATAAATATAAATTATATAAAAGAGAGAGAGAGAGAGAGAAAAAGAGAGAAGAGTTAAGTAAAATATAATAAATTAAGAAATACAGAGTCTGAATATAACATTGAGTCAGAACAGCAAGCTAATTCTGTATCAAATAATACCGTTGAGAGAATTCAAAATTTATAAATATTTTGTTCAATTTAAACATATGCGGTTTGTTTATATATATAATAAATAAGTAGATAGCCTATAATAGTAAAAAATAAAAAATAAAAGAATTACAGAAAAGCCTCGGCCGTTACGCGTCATAGGCTGGGTAAAAAAGAATAGGCGAAGAAAAAGAAGAAGAAGAGAACCAATGTCTCCACTGACCTATGGTCTTGTCGTTGAGATCAAGGAGACAACCCACGATGTCCCCAACTTGCCATTGTTTGCCATACGATTCCTTCACTCCAGCGTGAGCCTTGTGAGCCTGCAGAAAACATCTAAGAAACAATGGTACAACAATGGGCCAACACACCATGGTAACAATGATACAACAATGAACTAAATGGGCCAAGTAACAATGGTACAAAAATGGGCCAAGACACCACAGTAACAAGGTGCAATAATGAACTAACACACCATAGTAACAATGGCACAGCAACGATACAACAATGGACCAACACACTATCGTAACAATGGTACAACAATAAGACAACATACCATAGTAACAATTGTAAAACAATGGAAAGCATATCAAAGTAACAATGGTACAACAATGGAAAAAACACACCATAGCAACAATGGCACGACAATGAACCCACACACCATAGTAACAATGACACGAAAATGGACAAACGCATCAAAGTAACAATGAAATAATACGCCATATAGTAACAATGGTATAACAATTGACGAACGCATTAAAGTAACAATGGTACAACAATGAATCAACATACCATAATAACGATGGTACAACAAAGGATCAACGTCTCAATAACAATGTTGCAACATCTCTCAGTAACATTGGCCATGTATTTTTACGATTGTGTTTTTTCGATAATTTCAATGTTGTCTATGAATATTGGTATAACAATAATTATCACACTACAGTAACATTGAGACCACTTCAATCCCAAACCTCAAACACTCATGTCCTGGGGCCCTCGTAGAGTATTGAAGTCACATCATGGAAAAACACCGAAGGTGAAATGACATTCCCTATCATGGTAAACCCCCTATAGAAAGGGCACTACCCTACATGAATTGTCTAATCAGTGTAGGAACATATACAAGCTGACATGTATAAATTATAAATAAATTAAACCAACAAGCATGTTGCTTCAAATATTGATTCATGTACTCCACAATGGTTTTCTTCAACAATTTATTCAAATACTCAAGCTTTCGTTTTAAAAACTCTTCCAGAGGCGTTTCTCCTCAGGTCTCTTGTATTGTTTATACTGTTTATACTTAAGGAAGTTGTACCTTTTAGCATGTATATCAGGATTCAGACAATAACTCTGAAAGATATTACAGTGACCTTTATTGAAGACACACGAGATAACCAATGAACAAAATTGTCTCTGTCTCCTTAACAAAAAGAGACGACAGACTACATTAAAGACTTTCCACTTACTTACGTTTGGTTCATAGGTGTATGTTCTGCTTATTTTATTATTAAAATGACTTATTAAGTACAAAGGATGAATTCTTAACCTTTTAATTATCCATATTATATATTAGCCGAATGACCCGGGCAACGCCCGGGTTTTACCCGATTAAATGCTTTTATTCAAATACTATTCGTTGCAATTATAAATTGGCGCTGTGGATGTCATTCATGTATAATATACAAGGTGCGTTCATTAATTTCCAGGACTGCTCTGTATCTTTGAAAAAATAAAACAAATAAAAAAACTAATTCAATATTTTTCAAAATATGCCCCTCCTGCCTCAATACACCCGTTCCATCTTTTTTTCCAATTGTCGAAGCAGGAGATAAAATCACTTTTTGAGAGGTTCCTCAAGGTTGCCTTCGATTCAGCTTGTATCATATCAACGTTGTCAAATTTCCGTCCTTTCAAGTTAATTTTCCATTTAGGATAGAGGAAAAAGTCATTGGGGGCTAAGTCGGGGGAATAGGTTGGATGAGGGATCTGTATGGTTGAATGCTTGGCCAAAAACTGTAAAACAACATGGGCTGTGTGCGGCCGCGCATTACCGACGTGAAGTATCCAGTCATTGTTTTGCCATCTTTCAGGTCTTTTAAGGCGCACTGCCTCCCTTAAGCACCTCATTATCCCCAAATAAACAGATAGTCCAGTCACTGAAGATAATTCTTCTGTTAGATTTAATTAACTCCTTTATTTTGAGCTTGTTTTCCTCGCAACGAAATGATCTTGGACGCCCAGTATGCTGATCATCGTTTACCTTTTCTCGACCTTTTTGGAAGCGTGAAAATCATTCAAAAGTTCTTGAACGGGATAAAGCTGCATCGCCAAAAGCTTCTTTAATCAATTCATACGTCTCAGTATCACTTTTTTTTCAATTTAAAACAAAACTTAATGCAGATTCTCTGCTCTTCGAAAATGGCCATTTTAAAATTAGAAATGCGAACCTTACAAGGAAGTTGTTTTGTTCTATTTTTAGATCGGCGCGTGCGCCACGAGACTCGTGCTTTCAGTCAGGTGTGGTCGAATGTCCAATATTCAACTCTGTAAAAAATATTTTCTCTAGCTTTTTTATTTAGTTTATTTTTTAACCAGTCCTGGAAATTAATGAACGCACCTTGTATAAATGAGTTTTAAAAATTGTAAAATAAAAAAAAATGCATCGGCCGGGAATCGAACCCGGGCCGCCCGCGTGGCAGGCGAGCATTTTACCACTGAACCACCGATGCTTATAAGAAATGGCCATATTTGGATATTTATTCCATTCACAAAAGCAAACGGTGACAGAATTGATTGATTGTTGATGATGACTCTGATACTTGTATATTTTAATTATTAATAGCAAGGATATAAAACAAACTTAGTATATATATAATTTGAGTCAAAAGGCGATCCATCAATTAAGATTATATAAAAGGACGTACCTGGATCTGTAAAGAAAAAAAATCTCAAAATATTTCGAGAGATTGCTCTCTCTTTATTAATTTACTGTACAATGAATTGATAAAGAGGGAGCAATCTCTCGAAATATTTTGAGAATATTTTTTCTTTTACAGATCCAGGTACGTCCTTTTATATAATCTTGGTATATAGGTGAAACAAAGAACAATAATTATATAGAAGAGATCCTTTTCAAACACGAGAGCTCATCTATTGTTACTCTGTGTATTATTCCAACATTGCTAAGGAAGAAGTCAGTCAATATGATCAGCATGTATTTACCCTGTAGCCATCATAAGCCCAGGACTGGTCATCTGCTCCCAGTTCTGCGATGGAAGGAGGACAACTGGTAGTGGCCCATCCAACCTTCATGGGACCTGAGGTCAGGACTTCGAATTCGTAGTACCTGCACACATATATCTGTATAGATGGAAAATTTTCCGGGAGAAAATTGATCCATAGAAGCATAGGGCACCTCTCCCGTCAAAATAAATGTCAAAAAACTGACGCCATCTATTAACCGTCGCAGCAACTAGCGGCCTCGGGTCGGTGACAAAGCCACAACACCAGCTTTGGCAAACTGAGAAGCGTCCACCTAGAGACCATGGTTTCGGGCTAATGGCCCTCGTTAGTCTAGGGCGGACTTTATTCCATGAGATCCACACGGGATCTAATGGAATCTTCACAATCTACCAAAGAGGTGTTTTGCTGGCAAGGTGACTGGGTCAAATCTATGGCTAGAATAATTTGTATACTTCACTCTAGTAGATTACAACAATACACAACGACATATATAACTTTTGATCCTTTCTATAGTGTCCATGTAGGTAAATAACTCCCAAGATTGATGTGGCCTAGAGAAAAATATAGACCTCGTAGATAACTGACCATATCGTACTTCTTGCATTCCTTATGAAAGGTCGTTAACTCCTTCTAAGTCAATGACTGTCTCCTTTCACAGACCGGACTATAAAACAGCTGAATTTTCTACTAAAAGAGAGCTTCTGGAGTTTGAATTCCACTCTCTCCTCTCTCGAAGGCTACCATCTACAAGTACCATCTTGTTCTTGAGTTAATCAACACCAGCCATCACATCGACCTCCCCACTCTATGGGAAAGAACTCTCGCAGTCCATCGGTAGCGGATTCTTTCCCGCGGTGGGCGCCACCAATGAAGACCTTGTATATATATTATACTAATATGTATATTTTTAATTTTTATATATTACATTTATTTACCTATATTTATTCTTACTTATATAGTCCTATTTATATTTATTCTATATTTTAACCTTATATAATTTTATATATGAACATTGTAATAAAATAGTTTCAATCTCAATCTCTCTTATGTTGTATGTTACTTCAACAAAAATATATCTAGAAGCCTATGTTATACCAATACTGTTTATTGATTCTACTATAAGACAGCTCTAGGAGTCCGAGTTATACTTTTGATTGTTTGCTTGTTTCTCCTATAAGGCGCAATATAACAGAGAAGCGTCATGATGTCAGAGCTATCCCTTAGATTCCATTAGCGCTCCAAGTGATGATCATTCATCACCTCCTCGAATACTCTCTTTGGCGGATTCTTTCCCGCGGTGGGCTCTCCCAATGACGACCTTGTATATATATATATTATGTATATTTATCAATTTTATATATTTTTAAATTATGTATCTATATTTTTATATTTAAGCTTATATAACCCTATACGAGCATTGTAATAAATTAGTTTCCATATCAATCTCAATCTCTGAGATAACTTCTCTTTTCATCTTACTTTAACAGATTTGTGCCCCATCTCGTTTCTGTCATCTTTCTGTGTGCCTATCACTCAATATGTTGGCCACTGCACGCCCATCATATTACTCTACATATGTGAAAAAATAGTACAAATGTGATATTGTATTGTGATAAGGTGCATACATTATGAAAAAGGCATCTCCTTATCGTGCAACTGAAAATTGCTGATGGCGATGCTGATTCCGATAGATAGCGCACGCCATCAGCAACTTTCAGTTGCACGATAAGGAGATGCTTTTTTCATACTCTACATATATTTATTAAATTAAAAGGCAATAACGCGTCATCTATACACAAGAAATAAAGACACTAAGCACAAAAGTTTATTTTACAAATAATACAAACTTCTACTGTCCTTACAGCGATGGAAAATTGTTGGAAGACTTAGTTCATCACTGAAGAACCCATCCTTCCCACAATTTTCCATCGAAGTAAGGACAGTAGAAGTTTGTATTATGTGTATAAGAATCTTTCGTGCTTAGTTTCTTCTTGTGTATAAATGACGCGTTATTGCCTTTTAATTTAATATAAATATATGTGTGAAGTTTAAACTACTTTTGACGCGTTGTAAAATAATCTTTTTACCTTCCTAGTTGTCTGAAAAATAGAGCAATCTATAGAGTATGGTTACAATAAAAGGGACCCATCATGTTACCATAGCTCTAACATACCTCCTAGCTCCATGACACATAGTACTGGCCCGTAAGATAGCTAGGGAAGCGGTTCTAACGCCATTTTACAAAAAAAGGCAAGATATCTATTCACTAATTCCATCAACCTTTTCATAGTTTGTTCTTCAAAAATTTTTTAATTATGTAAATTCTTATGTCCTATATTTACATAGATATATGAAAATATTTGAAACTATTATAGACACTCTTATGATTCTTTTAAAAATTAAACAATTTCTACTGTCCTTACTGTAATGGAAAAATTGATGGAAGGACCTGGCTCATCAGTGGTGAACCCTCCCAGCGGTTTCTCCAGTTTAATCTACCATACTTAATTTTTCCATTGCATTGTTTAATTTTTAAAAGAATCATACACGTCTATAATAGTTTCCAATTTTCATAACAGATGGTGCGCTAATGCATCATAACATAGACATATGCTCTATAATCTCTCTCCATTACCGTTTTATGTTTTAGTTTGCTGAGGAAGGGCTTTTCCGAAAGCTACTTTAATCAATTAATAACAAACAACAACAAAGCCTTTATTTAGGGCCTGTCGCCCTATACAGGATTCGCCAGTTCACAAGGGATGGGGGAGAACACTGTGTTCCGTGATATAATCCTGTGGAATATCGCCACCGCTATATACCTATTCTTTGATATTTCATTAATTAGTGCCGGAAATGAAGGACAAAGTTGCCCCGTTTTATCATTTAGTTTTCGTCTTTCCTCAGACAGAGCAGCACAGTCAAATAAGTAGTGCAACATCTCCATTGTTATTCCTGATCCACAGAAAGTGCATTTCAGGTCTTCATCCCTCATTAAAATCAGATGGTGTTCTCTGAAAAAAATTAAAGGGTTCAAAATCAATTAATAATTTAAAAAAAAAGAGTTGCGGCGTCTTAGCATTTTTTTGTAAGTTGTCGGAATCCACCAACCTGTGATAAGGTATATAGAGTACGTACCATTTCCCAGATGTAACGGCGTAGGTTTGCTCGGCTCTGTATGTTCTCAGGTCGAGCTTGGCCTTGATTTGAGACCCTGGGAGTCCTGGAACATACGATGATTACAGTTACTGTAACTATGTTACTGTCTAACTCTATGTTACTCTAATGTTAGTCTAACTATGTCAGGATGGCCGAGTGGTCTAAGGCGCCAGACTTAAGAGTTACTGTAAATAACTAAGGGTACGAAGGCAAAAAGGGGGGGGGGAGTCCTATTGAAGCGTAGGACGGGTTTTCCCAAGTCCGAACGAGAAGATGGCAACCTGGCTAAGTAACTCTTGAAGACGCCTGTGGATGCCTGGTCGACTCAACTGAGCTAGACCATAAAGGCGAGGGGCCATATCATATGGCCGCTCGGTGCATGGAGATTGCATCATTCCTTTAGCTGGGTGACTGGAGGAGGTAACCGGGATGTAAGGACCACAGTTACTGTAACTATTGTACTGGGGAAATACAATCACTTATTACATGGTTTAGAATATGGCATGTAGTGGTCTTCATAACTATCCTCGACAATTTTAGAAGACGAAATGTGAAAGAGTTGTAGCTAAGAACAGCCATGTTTTAATCTACTGCATCAAGGTTTTGTAGATGCCTTAAAGCCAGAGGTGTGATACCTTTATAAGTGCAGGAAGGAACGTCTGAATGTATAGTTATGGATAGGAATTCTGCTGTGAGGATATTGATCTATAAAAATTAAGGTCACCTCTCCCGTCAAAACTAGGCGCCACTTATTTTCATCTATATTTTGGTCATAGATTTAACCTAGCTACTTTTCCAGCAAAACACCTCTTTGTCAGATTGTGAAGATTCCATTAGCTCCCTTGTGAATCTCATAGAGTCCGCCCTAGACTGACGAGAGCCATTATCCCGAAACCATGGTCTTCAGGTGGACGCTTGTCAGTTGCCAAAGCTTTGTCACCGACCCGAGGCCGCTAGTTTGATGCAACGGTCAATAGATGGAGTCTATAGTTTTGACATCTATTTTGACGGGAGCGGTGACCTTTATTTGTCGCGCAACTGAAAAATTGATGATGGCCTACGCCATCTGTCAGAATAAATATTAATTAATGGTTAATTAGTTATTATTCCAGAATTGGGTAAATATGATTGGGCAAATGATAAATGGTTACAGCCGAAAAAACTATTTACTTACAGAAATATTCGTTCGTATTTCAAACGTTTCACAGATTTTAATTAATATAATAGAGTTCAGGCTTTTCGAGGATTCAAGTATAGGACTCACAGTCAATACGTGTGGGGAGAAAGGTATCTCCTGTTCGTGCAACTATAAGTTTCTGATGGCTTGCGCCATCTATCGGAATAAATACCAACTTATCGTTAATTATTCCAGAAGAGATCAAGTGCCAATGGACAGATGATAAATAGTTAAAGCAGAATGTTTACTGACAGAAAATCGCTCGTATTTCATACATTTACAGATTTTCATCAATATATCGCAGTTCGAGTTCTTCGAGGATTGAAGCAAAGAACTCGCAGTCATACGTGTAAGACCAACCTTCAGTAGTGTCACCAACAGGAGGTTCCAGGACATAGCCATAAGCCAGTAAGGTCCGTACAGTCTCACTGGCCGTATCACGGTTGGCTTTCTTGATGGCTTCATCCACCATCTTGTAGGGCACCAGATGTGGACTACGTCGGGACCTGGAGTCCTCGTTCAGTCCATAAGTCCAGTGCTGGGAGATCCGCTCCCTAGCCCACACGTTGTGGGTGTTCTCAGCCAGCATCTCCACCAGTTCCTCCATCTTGGGGGTCAGGGTGATATTGGCCAGGTCTAGGGGGGCCGGCTTGTAGCCGTTGGACTGTAGGAATGGACTGGACAAACACGTCACACATACAGACAAACAAAGAGGCATAAATCGCCTCAAATCTTTTTATTAACGATGTTTTATGACGCTACAATAAAGGATAAGTACTGTTTTGTTTTTATATAGCAAATGGTGAGTTTTTTTAAATTTTTATTTTGCTCCTTTTTATTGTTGTTGCTGTACTCTTGAGTGTACGTTTTTCTGTTTGTTATTTACTATTACCTTAGGTTCTGGTAATTCGCAACTTTGTGTGTTAATCTCGTACATAGGAAAATTGTTGTCAATATATAAATGTTATGTACTTACTCATTGTGTAGTTTGAAGGTTTTGATTCTTGCCGGCGGTTTGTCGACACTGATGTGGTAGCCCAGGGCGATGATGGTTCTGTAACAATAACAAGGTTCCCTTAAGACAGGGTTCTCTTAAGGAAAGATCCACATAAGAAAAGGTCCACTTAAGATAGGGTTCGCTTAAGACAATGTCCTCTTAAGACAAGAGTCGCTTAAGACAATGTCCTCTTAAGAAAAGGTCCACTTAAGAGAGGGTCCACTTAAGACAATGTCCTCTTAAGAAAAGGTCCACTTAAGAAAGGGTCCGCTTAAGACAATGTCCTCTTATGACAAGGTCCACATAAGAAAGGGTCCGCTTAAGACAATGTCCTCTTAAGACAAAGTCCACTTAAGATAGGGTTCGCTTAGGACAATGTCCTCTTAATACAAGGTCCACTTAAGACAGGGTTCGCTTAGGACAATGTCCTCTTAATACAAGGTCAACTTAAGACAGGGTTCGCTTAGAACAATGTCCTCTTAATACAAGGTCCACTTAAGACAGGGTTCGCTTAGGACAATGTCCTCTTAATACAAGGTCCACTTAAGAACAATGTTCGCTTAGGACAATGTCCTCTTAATACAAGGTCCACTTAAGACAGGGTTCGCTTAGGACAATGTCCTCTTAATACAAGGTCCACTTAAGAACAGGGTTCGCTTAGGACAATGTCCTCTTAATACAAGGTCCACTTAAGAACAGGGTTCTCTTAGGACAATGTCCTCTTAATACAAGGTCCACTTAAGACAGGGTTCGCTTAGGACAATGTCCTCTTAATACAAGGTCAACTTAAGACAGGGTTCGCTTAGGACAATGTCTTCTTATTACAAGGTCAACTTAAGACAGGGTTCGCTTAGGACAATGTCCTCTTAATACAAGGTCAACTTAAGACAGGGTTCGCTTAGGACAATGTCCTCTTAATACAAGGTCAACTTAAGACAGGGTTCGCTTAGGACAATGTCCTCTTAATACAAGGTCAACTTAAGACAGGGTTCGCTTAGGACAATGTCTTCTTATTACAAGGTCCACTTAAGACAGGGTTCGCTTAGGACAATGTCCTCTTAAGACAAGGCCCACATAAGAAAGGGTCCGCTTAAGAAAATGTCCTCTTAATACAAGGTCCACTTAAGACAGGGTTCGCTTAGGACAATGTCCTCTTAAGAAAATGTCCACTTAAGATAGGGTTCGCTTAGGACAATGTCCTCTTAATACAAGGTCAACTTAAGACAGGGTTCGCTTAGGACAATGTCTTCTTATTACAAGGTCCACTTAAGACAGGGTTCGCTTAGGACAATGTCCTCTTAAAACAAGGTCCATTTAAGACAGGGTTCGCTTAGGACAATGTCCTCTTAACACAAGGTCCACTTAAGAACAGGGTTCGATTAGGACAATTTCTCTTAATACAAGGTCCACTTAAGACAGGGTTCGCTTAGGACAATGTCCTCTTAATACAAGGTCCTCTTAAGACAGGGTTCGCTTAGGACAATGTCCTCTTAATACAAGGTCCTCTTAAGACAGGGTTCGCTTAGGACAATGTCCTCTTAATACAAGGTCCACTTAAGACAGGGTTCGCTTAGGACAATTTCTCTTAATACAAGGTCCACTTAAGACAGGGTTCGCTTAGGACAATGTCCTCTTAATACAAGGTCCACTTAAGACAGGGTTCGCTTAGTACAATGTCCTCTTAAGACAAGGTCCACTTAAGACAGGGTTCGCTTAGTACAATGTCCTCTTAAGACAAGGTCCACTTAAGACAGGGTTCGCTTAGGACAATATCCTCTTAATACAAGGTCCACTTAAGACAGGGTTCGCTTAGGACAATGTCCTCTTAATACAAGATCCACTTAAGACAGGGTTCGCTTAGGACAATGTCCTCTTAATACAAGGTCCACTTAAGACAGGGTCCGCTTAAGACAATGTCCTCTTTAGAAAAGGTCCACTTAAGACAGGGTTCGCTTAGGACAATGTCCTCTTAATACAAGGTCCACTTAAGACAGGGTTCGCTTAGGACAAAGTCCTCTTAAGAAAATGTCGACTCAAGACAGGGTTCGCTTAGTACAATGTCCTCTTAATACAAGGTCCACTTAAGACAGGGTTCGCTTAGGACAATGTCCTCTTAATACAAGGTCCACTTAAGACAGGATTCGCTTAGGACAATGTCCTCTTAATACAAGGTCCACTTAAGACAGGATTCGCTTAGGACAATGTCCTCTTAATACAAGGTCCACTTAAGACAGGATTCGCTTAGGACAATGTCCTCTTAATACAAGGTCCACTTAAAACAGGGTTCGCTTAAGACGATATCTATGTATTTAGATAATAAAATGCTTATTTTGACTCAAATATTTTTCTAAATTCAATATTTCGTATGGTTATACATCGGGGGAAAACGACTTCTTTTTAAGCGGCTCACTATTATCTCATGTGTTCCGAAATGAGCTGTTTTATTACAAATTTATGTAATTTTTTTTATGTACGGGTTTTTTTATTTCCAATAGAAAAGAAATCTAATATATCTAGTAGATAGAGGCCGGGGGGGTTATTTATATTTGTTAAGAAGTTAAGCCAGTTCTAAAAACTTACCAAAAAAAAAGTTTTTTTTTTTTAATCTGAGAGAATACGATATTTGCTTCACTCAAATATGACCAAATCAAGCATACCCTGATCACTCAAATGAACATTTTTGATATCAAATAGCGGAATAAATATCACATAGAGATGCTGACTTAGGTGTATAACTGGGTATTAGTCAACCCATTGACCTCTGACGAGAGACAACAGCCCGATACACGTATTTTCAGTTTAAAACTAATTATATTGGGTGCATCTCACACAAAAATAGCAACCTACTTCATAATGTTTATGCTGAAAGAATAGCTAGAGGTTCATCCCATTTATAGTGGTTCTAAACAATACTTAAAGTTTCACCGCATAAGTTTCTTTTCTGTGAAAAATCAATATTTATTTCAAAGAGAAATATTTACTATTTTTAACTTTTTTGGATGAAGTATGAAAGGGTGAAAATATGAAGAGTAATGGCGAACGGAAAAATAAAATTGTCCAGGGGCGGGAAACGAACCCACAACTTTTATTTTTCCGTTCGCCATTACTCTTCATATTTTCACCCTTTCATACTTCATCCAAAAAAGTTAGAAATAGTAAATATTTCTCTTTGAAATAAATATTGATTTTTCACAGAAAAGAAACTTATGCGGTGAAACTTTAAGTATTGTTTATAATCACACGCCGCAGTCCTTTATAATAGTGGTTCTATATATTTAAAATGCCTTGTGGTATAGGTGGTTGGATTCTTGGATAATCAAGTAATTGAGTTGGCGTTTAGTTGATATTAATTTCGATAAATTGTGTTCTGACCTCTAAAAAATATTCCCTTGAAACGTGTTAATGTTGCTGCACTACTCCCCGAATTATGAGAAGTGAGAACAGCACCACGTAATATTATATAGCCGTCTATGACAAGTTTATTCTTAAGACAAGGTCCCCCTAAAACAGGTTGGCTTGAGACGATGTCCTCTTAAGACAAGGTCCGCTTAAGAAAATGTCTACTTAAAACAGGCTCGCTGAAGACAAGGTCCTCTTAAGACAGGGTTTGCTTAAGACAATCTCCCCTTAAAATAGGGTTCTCTCAAGACAAGGTTCACTTAAGTCCACTAAAGGAAGTCCGCTTAATACAATGTCTACTTAAAACAGGCTCGCTTAAGACAATGTCCTCTTAGACACACACGCAAGGTACTTTTAAGACAAAGTCCACTTAAGACAATGTCCCCTTAAAACAGGCTCGCTTAAGACAAGGTACTTCTACGACAAGGTCCTTTTAAGACAAAGTCAACTTAAGACAATGTACCCTTTAAACAGGCTCGCTTAAGACAAGGTCCTTCTACGACAAGGTCCTTTTAAGACAAAGTCCGCTTAAGGCAATGTCCCCTTAAAACAGGCTCGCTTAAACAAGGTCCCTTTAAGATAAGAGCCGCTTAATATACAGTGTCTACTTAAGAGAAAGGTAAGATTAAGACAGTGTTAACTTAAGTCAGTCGGAGTCCTCCATAAGACAGGATCCGTTTAAGACGGGGTCCGCTTAAGACAGGATCCGTTTAAGACGGGGTCCGCTTAAGACAGTATCCGTTTAAGACGGGGTCTGCTTAAGACAGGATCTGTTTAAGATGGGGTCCACTTAAGACAGGATCCATTTAAGACGGGTCCACTTAAGACAGATTATAGTGTAATAAGATGTTTGCCAAATTTGTGGAGTGTGGAGATTTGGCGAGATTAGCTGACCCACACGGTAGAATTCCTGGCAAGGAGGGGAGATGGTCATTTATAGATGTACGGTGGCTATTTCTGTGTCTTCCTCCCACTTCTATAGTTGAAATAGCGGCGATAAAAACAACTTCTTTCCTTACTATATTCTTCTCGTACTTAGCTCATAGATACTCTCTTTCCTTGACACGAGTTCCAGTTCCAAAATAACTTTACAAGGTAGCGCTCAAAAAGAGCAACTTAGATCATCATTGTTTAACCTTGGATGGAGGAGATGTTCTACTTCCAAGTACCAACACTCCGTCACCTTCTGAGGACTGTAGTTGATTTGAGGGAAGGTCTGATTACTGGCGATCACTCGTTCATTCCCAAAGGGGAGATCTACTCTATAAAGGATGAAATCTCACACACGGGGGGCGTATTTCACAAACACACCGACTTTATTAAACAAAACTATCTATTTATACATACTTTGGCACGTGGTCAAATGAATTAAAAATAAAAACAGAATAACAATGATTTTACAAATAAAAGTTTGCAAAAAAGGTAGAATTAACAATCAATCTGAACAATCAAATTTACAGTAAGTATGGTTATATACTTGGGTTTATTTACTATTATATTTTATATTAGTGTCTTTAGGTCCTTAGGTCCTTGGAGATCTTGTCCTTTAAAAGTTTTTTTCTGACTTTTTTTTAATATTCAAGGTGGGTTTATTTTTCCACTTTTCGTCATTCTGACTTAGTTGATGAAGAATTTGTTTCGGTTTTAATTCTCTCATTGCCAGGAGGTTCTTTCTATAATAAACAATTATATCTACAAAAATGTATTTTGAATGATCGTCCATAAAGAGACCTAAAAGGTAAAGCGCTTGTAGATTTTAAATCAATTGTATTGACTCCAGTCAATTGAAATTCCTACATCTAAATATAAGAAGAGACGGTTATTTACAATTTACTGTTATTTACATATTTAAACGCGCCTGTAGAAGATAAATCAACTCGAAAGTTGGAGATTTTAATAAATTATTAAATAATATTATTTTTTATACATTTTTCTGCAATTTCTTGGGAGGGATATATCAAAATGAATGTTTTTTATTATCTTTATATAGATTTTTTTATTTCCTTTATCTATAGTCCTTTCAAGATATTTTGTGAAGAAGGTTGTAAGGAAGGTACTGGTTACTTTGTGAAGAAAGTTGTAAGGAAGACATATAGAATTTGTGAAGAAAGTTGTGAGGAAGGCATAGAATTTGTGAAGAAAGTTGTGAGGAAGACATAGAATTTGTGAAGAAAGTTGTGAGGAAGACATAGAGTTTGTGAAGAAAGTTGTGAGGAAGGCATAGAATTTGTGAAGAAAGTTGTGAGGAAGGCATAGAATTTGTGAAGAAAGTTGTGAGGAAGACATAGAATTTGTGAAGAAAGTTGTGAGGAAGACATAGAATTTGTGAAGAAAGTTGTGAGGAAGACATAGAATTTGTGAAGAAAGTTGTGAGGAAGGCATAGAATTTGTGAGGAAGACATAGAATTTGTGAGGAAAGTTGTGAGGAAGACATAGAATTTGTGAAGAAAGTTGTGAGTAAGACATAGAATTTGTGAAGAAAGTTGTGAGGAAGGTACTGGCATGAAGAAGATCAAACTGACCTGAGAGTCTGCAGAGCAAGAGTGGTGTCATATTTCTTCTCAGCAGCCGGCAGTCTCTCAAAGGAGGTCAGACAAGGATGTCGTTTGAAGAGATCATCACGGACCTGATGACATCATTGTGATACAAGTCCACAAGTCCAGTAACTCAAGCACTACCTCTCCGTAGTTCCATCCAGCCTCGATCTTATTCATGGCCCAGACCTCGTGGATGTTCTCGGCTAGCTTGTCCCTCACACTCTCGATGTACCCGGGAAGTTGGACCTGCACAGCCGTCAGTGGAGAACTGTGAAGGTGTATATGCAAATAAGAAAAAACACATTAACATCACAATAAAACCTTTTTACTTTTATTAAGCTTTCGTAAATCTCCTTTTTCAAAACATTAACATTTTTTTTTAAATAACGTTTCCAATCTCTGCTTTCGATAAATTATCATACACAACTGTCTCTATTTTGAAAAAAAAAAGGACATCTTCTTATCGTGCAACTGAAAGTTGCTGATGGCTTGCGCCACCTATCGGAATAAATATCAACTATTCGTTGATTTTTAATTATTCCAGAATTGGCCAAATACCCATTCTTGATTAATCAAGAAAAGCTAACCATGTACGCGTTTCGGGCTGTTGGCCCTCGTCAGCGTGGTGCAAGCTGTACCTCAACAACCAAAAAACTGGTCATTCAGGCATCCTGAAAAATCATGAAACGGGTAGTTAAGGCCAGAATTGTGTGAGAACGCAATGTAATGGGAAGAATTTCTTACAATACAATAAACACTTCGCATCATGATATTGTTATTTTCATAGTAGGTATACTGCTCATTTGTATTGTATTATAAATAAAGTTTCGAATTCATATAAATAGAGTTATGAAATTTTATTTTTGATAATTTACAAAACGCGGTTTGTTCACTTGATAATTATTTTTATTGAAGTTATATATATTCCCTACTATAAACGTTTTATAAAAATATATGTGAATGTAATACGAGAAAAAATGCCAAGGCGAAAAGTTTTGGGACTTGAAGAACTCATACCCGAAAGCTAACCCCTATACTTATTTGTATTACATTATAAATAAAGAAAGGTATGGAATTTTATTTGATAATTTACAAAACGGTTTGTATACTTTATAATTATTTTTATTGCGGCTATATTCGCGCTATGAAAATTTTATAAAAATAGATAAATGTGTAATACAATATAATGCGGCTTATGATTGTAAAACGACATTTGACAATTATCCCGCATGGTGTTTCTTTTGAACGAAAAATCGATTTTTTTTTATTTTAAGGAGAAATAACGATTATTTCTAACCTTAGGGATGAAGTATGTAGGGTGAATTGTGAAGAGTAATGATAAACGGAAAAATATGGACACTTTTATTTTTCCGTTTATCATTACTCTTTACAATTCATCCTTTTATACTTCATCCCTTAGGTTAGAAATAATCGTTATTTCTCCTTAAAATAAAAAATTACGATTTTTCGTTCAAAAGAAACACATGCGGGATAATTGTCAAATGTCGTTTTACAGATAAATGTGTATTACTATTTTTAAAATGCCAAGGTGATTTTTTTCTTTAATTGTAGATCGTTTCATTGCTGTCTAACTTTCAGTCCTTCGCCTGGTATAAATCCCCCTGGTGTATTTGTGTGGAGTGTGTGTTCAGGTAGGATTGTAAGTTTTAGAGTCTACAGAAGTCTTACGTTGGAGGTGTCTACAGGCTGGGGCACGAAAACCACGTCGGAGGCCTCTACCGTCGGGCCACACAGTACACCCTTGGGTAGATCACCGAACTGGAAGCAGGGCTCTACCACGATCTCCTGGTTTGGCATGACGCCCTCCACCAGCGGGGAGTGGTCCTCCGGTGGCCCGTAGCGTAGACGGCCCTGGTCGCCGCCAAGGATGAACCTGCAGCTCAACTTGGCCGAGAAACTGATCACGGGGTAAAACATGTCTTCGGCACTGAAGCCGCGGAACTGGCCCGGCACTGGCACGCCGTTCACGGTGAACCGGATCAATGGCACGGTCAGGTCCAGAATACATCCGATCACGTCGCCCTTCTGGATGTACGGGTTGGAGACGTTCCTGATGCGGTTACTGCGGCCGGCTGCACATTGATGTGTCTCACATTGTTATCTGGAGTGGTTGGACATTGGGTTTGTATAGGTACATCATCTAAATGTCTAACATTGCTATCTGGAGTGGTTGGACATTGGGTTTTGTATAGGTACAACATGTGGATGCCTCACATTGCTATCTAGATTGGTTGGACATTGGGTTTGTACAGGTACAACATGTGTGGATGTCATTCCTTGTTTCTACAAGGTGCGAGGATTGATCATATGAATATATCTCATTGATTTTATATTGTGATCTGATGTTCTGGTGAAATCATCTATACCGAACATGTAAATGGTTCTTATTGTAGCTGAGCTATTCAACAATGACCAGATGTTATGAAGTCACTTGCATACATCGACACATTGCATCTACGATGTTCAACAATGAGTGTGTTCTCTGAAGTAACTTGCTTACATTGACAATAAAATATAGAACATTGTATCTACCATGTCCAACAATGATCTGGTGCTCTGGTGAAATCATCTATACCGAACATGTAAATGGTTCTTATTGTAGCTGAGATATTCAACAATTGACAGATGTTATGAAGTCACTTGCATACATCGACACATTGCATCTACGATGTCCAACAATGACCTGATCTACTATGAAGTTACTTGCACACATCAACAATAGAATATCACACATTGTATAGACGATATTCAACAATTAAAAGCAATAACGCGCCATCTATACATATAAAATAAAAGGATTTAAAAGCGCGAATGTTTCTTTTATACATAAAACGAACTTCTACTGTCCTTACTGCGATGAAACTGCGATGCGGTGGTTGATTAAATTGGCGAAACCGCTGGGAGGGTTCACCACTGATGAACCAAGCCCTCCCAATATATTTTTTCATCGCAGTAAGGACAGTAGAAGTTCGTTTTATGTATAAAAGAAACATTCGCGCTTTTAAGTCCTTTTATTTTATATTCAACAATGATCTGATGATCTACACGTCAGCAAGAGACCATCCATCTTTCTAATAATGATAGACGTCCAATTAAGAAGACGAGAGAATTCTGATAAGATTGAGAGAGTCCTCCCACCTACGACCCTGGCTATGCTCACAGCACCTACCTGTCCACATATGGGCTCCGTCGAAGCCGTACGAGTACAGGTCGTCTCCCACGCCGTTGCCGCCCCACTTGGCCCCCGGGCCGGGGTAGGGGATGTAGCCCCGAGTGCTCGCCCAGCCCACACGGAAGTGGGGCTCGAGGTGCGACACAGTCTCCAGATGGTCTACCATCGCCTCGAAGTACCACTTGCGGTAGATGGGAGCACCTTCCACCCGTCCTACGTAGATATTGGGCCGCATGCTGCACACAGACAGTCTCAGCACTGTAGATGGGGTACATAGTAAGTATGGTTGAGTATTACCAATGTAGATAGGGTCTATCTTAACTATGTTATGTATTCTAAAATTATCACTGAATGCCGTGGTCCATTTGGACGAGGAAGGCGAAGACTAGAACGCAGCTGATTCTACACTCGCCTGTTCAGTGATTCGCTAACCATGACGTATGCACGAAGGAACGTGTGGACAAGCGTCGGACCTGGAGGATGTTGTTGGGTACTACGCTGCCTGGAGTATAGGAGCTCTATCTATTTTTCTTCCTGTGGTGAATCTGTATAAGACCGGTAGTCTTAATAAAGCTTTGTGTATGTGTGGGTATATTCTAAAATTATTTCACCTTTTTCACAAAGAGAATGCTAACCTTCTTTCTCTGTCAATGTAACAAAGATCTATAAGCTTTTCTCTGATTCATTGGCCGATGATAGTTTTGTTTACTTGTACTACCATATAGTTTGTCAGAAAAACAGCGAATACCGTTTTAAAAAAAGATAACTAGAAGACACACCCAGTAGTTGTAATGTCTCTCCACCAAGACTGTATATAACTGATTACAATTTTATATATTTATTGATAATTTCTATTATTTTTTTCTTTATTGAAGATTTTATTCATGGAATATATTGATCTATATATATATTATAAAAATTATTATTTAATTTTTAAATAACATACCTCGTTTTACGTCGGGGTTACGTTCCAAAAAAAAAACACGACGCAAATTGAAACGACGCAAAGTGAAAATAAAATTTTTATGGCATGGCGTAATCAAAAACAAAGGTGTTGCCATATTTTAGAAAAAAAAAATTCAAAAAAAAAAATTCAAGACTCGAATCCAAAACAACGCAACTTCGAAAATCTAACGACGCACAGTGAAAATCAGTAAAAATTAAGCAGCGACGCAATTTCAAAGCGAAGTATTGGTGTACTATGTTTATATCTATATACTACTAGATGTCATGACTTTTCCTATATAAATCTATTGTTGTTGTTTCCCGTTGGCCTGCTCAAATCTTTTTGTACATATGTAAATAAGTATTTTGTTTTCCTTATTCTACTCGCCTTAAGTCAGGCAGTATTTTATCAAATTCTGTTTTTTATATATTCCTTAAGCTCAATTAAAGATAATTCTGATATAAACTATTTTTATTAATATTATCATGACTGTAGTGTTGCATGCTCATGGATTCTGGGATCAAGCAAATGATCAATAATTCTCTATACCAATCAGCAGGTGATAATTCTATAAATAATATTTTAAGAAAAACAGCAGAAAATATTTTTTAATAGAATATAAGCGTTTAACAGCGCGTTCGTTTGTTTTTGTTTTTGTAAATATATCTAGTGGGATTAAGTCGATATTTTTGTAAGCCCGTTGAAGAGCGAATAACGCTTGAAAGCTAGCGTTTTTAAATAAAAAAGATACTCATTGTGAGAATATAATTGTAATTATAATACTTTTCACAATTTCATCATGAATAATATAACCCTGTTATTTACGTAAGCTGGTGAGGTGGTATTTATGCATTTATTAAGGTTTATTAAAGCATTTCTTTTATAACTGTTTCAATACATAGGTTACAAACTTCGAGTCATTCATCAAGACTAGTTGGAAAAACAGTACTTTAAACAAAGAGATAGGAATAAAAAGGAAACAAGAACAAAACTAGGTAAGTAGACGATAATGTGTGAATATGTCTATCAGTATTGATACCACACTATCAGACTAGCATTCAAGAGATTAGAGACATTACAATAGAACTATAGACACTACTGTACTGATGGTAGACCCCTACTTTTTCTCTCTCTCTTTTTAATATATTAACATTTATTTATTCATATATTTACACACATACAGCTTTATTAAGACCACCGGTCTTATACAGATTTACCACAGGAAAGAAGCATAGATGAAGCTCTTATATTCCAGGCAGCACAGATCCCAACATATTATTCATTTGTTTACCATTATTCAATCCTATTTATTCAATTTTATATTTAACATTATATAATCTTATATTAAACGAAAAAAAAAAAACATGGTGAAGGAAGACGAGTTGCTCGCCTGTTGAAGGGTTTTTACCCGAAAGCTTGCACCTATGCATCAATAAAAGAAACTCGTCTTCCTTCACCATGTTTTTCATTTAATTTCAAATCAGGAAGAATTCTTTATCTATATAATCTTATATGTTTGAAAATAGAACAATCCATATAATAAATTATTTTTAAATGCTTATTTTGGATCATAAAGTTTAATTTTCCAATATTTCGTGAATATTGTAGGTTTTAGATATTTTAAATTTTATAGCAGTTATACATACTTGTGAATTGATACGCGAGCATCTCAAAACAATCTTGTTCCCCGAAAAGGTTTGGCGAGTTGCCTTACGAAATATTGGAAAAGTAAACTTTATGATCTAAAATAAGCATTTTTAAATAATCTTATATGAACGATATAATAAAAGTAGTTTCAATCACAATCTCTCTCCTTTCTTTCGCATGAGCAGAGGTCTGAAGGAATTCCTCGACATGGCAAAAGTCGGGGAGATCTGTCCGACTTCAGGGTGGAATGAGACATCGAACCAGACGACCATCAGTGGGATTCTTCTGATGTAAATTCTATATACAGTTACGAGCGTCATCTCTGTCACCGTTTGCTTTTTCTTTGGAATGGCGCTCTCCTATTAGTTGGCTACGATTGCGCCGCCACTGCGCGAGACACTTTGTTTTTGACTTTGCCCCCCCCCCCCCCCCCCCACTCGCTTTTTGGTTTTTGTAACTATTGTGTTGGAGCGGGTCACTCCTTAAATAAATGCATATATTAGTTAATAACTAAATGGAATCCTTTCTTTCTTTTTCCCAGTAAGAGACGCCTACGGAAGCCAACAGTACATAGACAGATAAAGCACATAGGCTATAGTTATTAACTAATATATGCATTTATTTAAGGCGCCAATTTATAATTGTAACAAATAGTATTTGAATCGAAACATTCAATCGGGTAAAACACGGGCGTTGCCCGGGTCATTCGGCTAGTAATCTTAAAAGATCAATTAATAAAATATATTCATCCCTCTCTTTCTCTCAAGGTGTCAATTAAAATATGTCAATTGCCTCTCTCTAAATTTTAAATAAAAAAAGTTGCGGTGTCTTATGTCTTTTTATGAAAAAAAGAAAGAAAAAAATAATAGATAAAAAGGTCAGGTGTTGAAATCAAAAATAAAAATGGCATATCCTGACCAGGAGCACATGTGCTTTACAGAAGGCAGAGCGCCATCTGGTGGAACAGAAATCAACTAAACATTGATTTAGCCTGTTCCCTGATATTTGGCCAACCTACGCTGACGAGCGCCAAAAGCGCGAAACGCGTTCGTGGATGGCTTTTCTTGATTTATAAAGCAATTGGGTTGGCCAAATATCAGGGAACAGGCTAAATCAATGTTTAGTTGATTTCTTTTCCACCAGATGGCGCTCTGCCTTCTGTAAAGCACATGTGCTCCTGGTCAGGATATGCCATTTTTATTTTTGATGCATTTTTAAAACGAAAGAGGTGACTTTTTTCAAAGTGAAAACTCTATAACGAAACTATAATGAAAACGCTCTATAATAATAATAATAAAATATTGATCCTTTCAATTTCGTTATGGATATTTTTCAATAGGTAATAGGATTGCTCTATTTTCAAAATAGTTTTCAATACATTGAACCTCCGTACTTTATGAATACAAAGTTATCCAGACAAAGAGCTCTTTTCTTTTGTTGCTGTTGCTTATCCGTAGTACACCTGGTATAGGCCATGATAATCATGGTGGGTAGAAGTAGGCAACTGCTTTTACTGCAAGTGCACCACATATCTACACATGTGAAAAGCAGTTCGACTTTGCACTTACAAATGTGCCAGAGCCCAGTTTGGTTACTTGCACTTGCTGGTGGGGTTGGACTTTTGCAAGAATCGGGGGCCATTGGAGATTTTTTTATCAGAAAAAAAGTGCCCAATGCGTGAATCGGATCGTAGCGGTTGAAACTCAACGGTTTAGACCAAGCATGTCAAACTCGCGGCCCGCGGGCCTCATGCGGCCCACAACGAATAAATTTGCGGCCCACCAGATAATATATTTTAATTTAAAAAATTTTATAAATTAAAAAAAAAAGTAGGAAAGATGGTAGCAGAAAAGAGATGCCAAATATCAGGGAGAAAATATTAACTTTACTTTCTTTTTTCTTATTAGTATTTTTTAAAATATACCTACATAAATGTTACTTTAAAAATTCAATTACTTGTTTTCTTTTTTTTGCGGCCCACATAATCTTATTACTTTTTTATTTGGCCCGTGTTAAGATTTGAGTTTGACATGCTTGGTTTAGACCACACTTCCACCGAACCCCACAAAGAGTTGTACTAGCATTGTATCAAGAGAAACATTCACCTGGCCACGTGATCCACTAGTCTCGTCTGCAGCAGTAGATTGCGACCCGGCAGAAGATTGTCGCAGATGTTGTTCTGGCTGGACCTTACTGCGACCCCGTTTCCCACACACAGAGAGCACAGAACGTCCAGTACCTGTCACATACACTCATCGTATCAAACACGACGTCTTACCAGATAATTCTTTGTTCTCTTTTTACACACAACCCTAATGTTCAGGATATGCTTAATTTGTTTTTAATATCAACACTTGACCTTTTTTAAAATTATTTTTTCACATGTTTAGCGTATTTATGCAAATTTGGCCTTAAATACCCATTTCTTGATTTCTCAGGAAGCCTCTGGGACCAAAAGATTTTTGGTCGTAAAGGTACAGCCTGTACCATGCTGAAGAGGGCCAACAGCCTGAAATGCGTTCGTGGTTGGCTTTACTTGATTTATCAAGAAAATGGGTTGGCTAAATATCAGGGAACAGGTTAAATCAATGTTTAGTTGATTTTTGTTCTACTAGATGGCGCTCTGTCATCTAAAAGCGCTCATGTTAGTGTATTTTTAACCCTATATTTGTATCTATATTTTTCAACAGCAAATGTATAAATCTTGCAATATCTATCCAGAAGAGGGTTTGTCAGTAATAAGAAGTTTGAATTATCTTTAGTTAGGAAAACATGGATACAATTTTTCGCAAAGCGTTTAAGAAAGTGAATTTTCTTACTGATCTAAATTGAAAGAAAAAGCTTTCAGTAAACTTTACCCTTACTTTCTTAAATTATATAAATGTAACTTATAATATATATGATAACTCTGAACAAACCCATGATCACAGACTCATCAATTTTCAATCCTACTATCATAGATCAATACCAATATATAACCAATTATCAATCCTATAGGTAATTTCACGACCAATATTTCTCATCAATCATCATTCTATGATCAAAGGCCATTTTAAAACCAATATCTCTAACCATTCATCAACAGTAGAAACCAGTTAATTCGTAGGCTCGTTATTTCGAGATGATCAGAATCAATGATTAGGCCCCATTTATCATATATACAAATATTTTTTGTACTTACTTTAATTTATATTTTCTGTTAATTGTTAGTTTTGAATACCGAGCTAATACGAATAAACAGGTTTTTATTGTATTAGTGTTTTAATGGAAAATAAGTTTTCTAATTCACCCAAGGATCATATGCTTCAAGTCCGGAACGTAGTGAGTCATTTTGAAGGTGAAATACTAAAACTAAAGAGAGTAATTATAGATGGCTATTACACCAAGGATGCTGAGGATGCTATATACGATGGAATTACCTTGGGATCTCTGCCGTGTTTCTCCAACAGGGAGATGATGACCTTGATGTGAGCTTCCTTCATCATGTTCAGGGCCTCGGGGCTGTCGATCAGGACACAGTGCAATACGTCCAGCATTCCTGCACCACATGGCTCATCACTCACACACCCATACTCAGTCTTAGCTAACCATTTAATTCTAGAATGTATAGTTGATATATACCGAATCCTATTACAATTATAAATTCAAATATAATTCACTGCGGCCTGTGATTGCAAAACGAAATCCCTAGACACTTTTATTTTTCCGTTCATCATTACTCTTCATAATTCACCCTTTCATACCTCATTCAAAAAGGTTAGAAATAGTCAATATTTCACCTTGAAATGATATTTTGATTCTTCGTTGTAAAGAAACTCATGCGGTGTAACTTCAAGTGTCGTTTTATAAATTCAAATGCCATCTATCGTTCAAATGAGTGATATATTTTTGCCAATGTGTTTATTATGATAAATATTATTAAATAATATCTCTCTACAGACCTTACTGCAATGATTAATGTTATTAAATGAGAGGGATTTGCTCAACAGTGGTGAATCCTCTCAGCGGTTTCGCCAAATTAGTCTCCAGACCGCTCTACTATTGTATTGGATTGTTTATCTTATATACCGTGTATATACTATGGAAGGCAACTTAGGAGTGTTTAGGGAACCTTTGGACATGAGCTTATAGGTCTGAAGCTGTGGATACATATAACTACAAGAACTATAAGAATTAATTATGCTTATGTTCATAGGTTCCCTAAACACCCCTTAGTAAATGCCAGGTATTTAGATAAACAATCCAATACAATAATAAAGCGGTCTGAAGACTGATTTGACGAAACCGCTAAGAGGGTTCACCATTGATGAACCAAGACCTCTCATTTGATTACAAATTTCTCGAAATCTATCTGAAGTAGCCAATAAAGGGATCAAATCAAAATGGATAGCACATATTATCTCTTAACACATGTTAAAATACGAAGTTATATAAGTTATGGAAGATTTTGGCTATATCTGCATGGGATTTGGGTTAAGGCAGGTTTAACTACAGCAGAAATCGTAAAGATAAAGGCTGCCTGGCCAGCATTCATATTTCTTGAAAATAAAGATACTTTGGCCAGTAAATCTTTTTATTACCTCGACGTTTCGACAAGAATCTTTTGTCCTCGTCAGGAGCAAACAAAAATTAAAACATTTGGCAAGGTGTAAAGAAAAAATTTTAACGCCTTGCTAAATGTTTAATTTTTGTTTGCTCCTGATGAGGACAAAAGATTTTTGTCGAAACGTCGAAGTAATAAAAAGATTTACTGGCCGAAGTATCTTTATTTTCAAGAAATACAGCAGAAATATTAATGAATTAAACACATTTCTCCTTATTAAGTATAAGGAAACTTCTCGGAATAGTTCTTTACCTTAGTTTATTGAAATGAATCAAAGTCTTTAAAGTCAAATAAACAGTGTGCCACAGAGAAACTAAGATGCCCATCGTTCTGAGAGCGCGCATTTACACTCATGGACCAAACTTAGGAAAGTCTTTGATGCAGCAGACAAAGACAATTTTGTTCACTCTTGGTTATTTCGTGTGTCTTCAATAAAGGTCACTGTTTATCAAACACCTTTCAGAGTTACAGTCTGAATCCCGATATACATGGTAAAAGGCACAACTCCCTTAAGTTTTGTCCATGAGTGTATTGTCTGAATCCCGAAATACATGCTAAAAGGTACAACTTCCTTAAGTTTTGTCCATGAGTGTATTGTCTGAATCCCGATATACATGCTAAAGGTACAACTTCCTTAAGTTTTGTCCATGAGTGTATTGTCTGAATCCCGATATACATGCTAAAGGTACAACTTCCTTAATTTTTGTCCATGAGTGTATTGTCTGAATCCCGATATACATGCTAAAAGGTACAACTTCCTTAAGTTTTGTCCATGAGTGTATTGTCTGAATCCCGATATACATGCTAAAGGTACAACTTCCTTAAGTTTTGTCCATGAGTGTATTGTCTGAATCCCGATATACATGCTAAAGGTACAACTTCCTTAAGTTTTGTCCATGAGTGTATTGTCTGAATCCCGATATACATGCTAAAGGTACAACTTCCTTAAGTTTTGTCCATGAGTGTATTGTCTGAATCCCGATATACATGCTAAAGGTACAACTTCCTTAATTTTTGTCCATGAGTGTATTGTCTGAATCCCGATATACATGCTAAAAGGTACAACTTCCTTAAGTTTTGTCCATGAGTGTATTGTCTGAATCCCGATATACATGCTAAAAGGTACAACTTCCTTAAGTTTTGTCCATGAGTGTATTGTCTGAATCCCGATATACATGCTAAAAGGTACAACTTCCTTAAGTTTTGTCCATGAGTGTATTGTCTGAATCCCGATATACATGCTAAAAGGTACAACTTCCTTAAGTTTTGTCCATGACTGTATTGTTTGAATCCCGATATACATGCTAAAAGGTACAACTTCCTTAAGTTTTGTCCATGACTGTATTGTTTGAATCCCGATATACATGCTAAAAGGTACAACTTCCTTAAGTTTTGTCCATGACTGTATTGTCTGAATTCTGATATACATGCTAAAGTTACAACTTCCTTAAGTTTTGTCCATGAGTGTATTGTCTGAATTCCGATATACATGCTAAAAGGTACAACTTCCTTAAGTTTTGTCCATGAGTGTATTGTCTGAATCCCGATATACATGCTAAAGGTACAACTTCCTTAAGTTTTGTCCATGAGTGTATTGTCTGAATCCCGATATACATGCTAAAGGTACAACTTCCTTAATTTTTGTCCATGAGTGTATTGTCTGAATCCCGATATACATGCTAAAAGGTACAACTTCCTTAAGTTTTGTCCATGAGTGTATTGTCTGAATCCCGATATACATGCTAAAAGGTACAACTTCCTTAAGTTTTGTCCATGAGTGTATTGTCTGAATCCCGATATACATGCTAAAAGGTACAACTTCCTTAAGTTTTGTCCATGAGTGTATTGTCTGAATCCCGATATACATGCTAAAAGGTACAACTTCCTTAAGTTTTGTCCATGACTGTATTGTTTGAATCCCGATATACATGCTAAAAGGTACAACTTCCTTAAGTTTTGTCCATGACTGTATTGTTTGAATCCCGATATACATGCTAAAAGGTACAACTTCCTTAAGTTTTGTCCATGACTGTATTGTCTGAATTCTGATATACATGCTAAAGTTACAACTTCCTTAAGTTTTGTCCATGAGTGTATTGTCTGAATTCCGATATACATGCTAAAAGGTACAACTTCCTTAAGTTTTGTCCATGAGTGTATTGTCTGAATCCCGATATACATGCTAAAGTTACAACTTCCTTAAGTTTTGTCCATGAGTGTAGGTAACATACATGTGAGTCTTACTAAATATATGGGAGTTATATTCAGCGAGAGCTCTCTGTAGTCTTCAAACTTTCTATTAAAATTAAAAAGTAATCCACAGAGTTAGATGCTATCTGCAATAACCAATAAAAATAGAGCTACAAGAGACTTACCCGTTCCTTCAGCTGCTTGTTGACTTCCCAGACGACTGAAGAGCCAATCCAGACGGTGGGCTTGTGCAAATTGGGCGCAGTTGGTGTGGTTGCCCTTGATGATGGCGGCTGGGAACAACACATCACACTGATATTGTGACCATTCTCCACAATCACTAATAGTGCGAGACGATGGTCGGTGGAAGGATGGTCTAAACCGTTGGTTTTCAACCGCTACGACCCGGGTTCGATTCCTTCATTGGGCACTTTTTTTCTGTTAAAAAAAATGCTCCAATGGCCTCCGATTCTTGCAAAAGTTTAACTCCACTAGCGAATGCAAGTAACCAAACGGGGCTCTGGCATATTTTTAAGTGAAAAGTCGAACTGATTTTCACATGTGTAGACATGTGGTGCACTTACAGTAAAATCAGTCGCCTTCTTCTACCCAACATGATTATCATGGCCTGTACCACGTGTACTAGGGATAAAGACAAAAACACTAACACCTACTCACATATTCTCATGCCCAGCAATGGCCGCAGCCTTGCAGAAAATTGACATAGACCCAGAGCAGCAGCTTTACACACCCAAGATAGTGGATATTGCTACTGCTGTGATGGAGATGTATGGAGACATCTGAGGCTCTTCATTGGACACGACAACAACAACAACTAGTAGTGCTGTAGACCAGCGATTTCCGCCACAAGTTTGAATATCCATCCATCACCAATAGAGAGATAGAATGGTACGACTGAGCAGCAATCTAAATCACTCACCCAACAGCTGGTAGAGGTATCCTGAGATGGTCTCCCACCTCTGCGCCGTGTCTTCTCCCACAGACAGATAACCCTGGCTGCTGATGACGTTAATCTTGTCGATGGTCTCCAGGATCAAGTTCAAAATACCCTGGACACAGCAACAAGAGTTCATAGGGTAGACATCGTCTCCAGGATCGAGTTTATTTTTCTCTTTGGACACAGCAACAAGGTTCAGTGTTATACGAACATGTCATTTAATTGGCAGAAAAGTCGCTCAGTATTAGATTCCTTTAAACTAACTTTATTATGTATAGCTTTCGGGCGGTGTTATGTTTTAAAATACTCCTGTAGAAGAACAATAAAATTACGAAAGCTATAAATAATAAACATTATTGCTCAGGGATTTTATTGGTGATTTGTTATATCCTGAGGATTTTAAGTCTTTTGAACAAGCCATTATCCGGTTAAGATCATGTTTCAGAAGTGTTGTTTCTTATTCCCTTGTGCGGAGATTACTTTTGAACAAACCATTAAGACTTTTAATGCCATTATCCAGTTAATCTCATGTTTCAGAAGTGTTGTTTCTTATCCCCATGTGCGGAGATTACACCAATTCCATGAGTTAATGCTTCTTGAGCTTGATAGTGATGAAATAATTAGCAAGTCGTATGGCAATTAAGAACAATTTAATAAGCGAGAGAAATTTATATGAAGTTTATACAGGTTGTTTATATGAGGGCAAAGAAAAGAAGCACTAGCGCGAGCGCGGAAAAGAAGCACTAGGGCGTGCGTTCCCGCGAGGGTTCGCGTGGAACAACCCGGCGTTGGCATGAGCTTCCTGTTCCATGAAGTCGGCCCATGCTACAATATCATGGAATGGAGTGTAGGTGTGCAGCTTTCGTTGATCATGGCACCATGATCCAGGCACACTTTGGTGAAAGTCTGACTTTGCCTGATGTTGCAGATAGTATAAATACAGATGATCTAAGAAAATAATCAATTTTAAATAAATAAATCTCACCTCTTCTTGACAAAGATCCTGTCTGTTTCTTAAAGCTTTGAGTTTGGTTTGTTTCTCTTCGTGTTCTGAGAACATCCGTAAGTTATCATCAATGTCATCAGGCATGTGTCCAACTTACCGATGTCGTCTTCAGGCTGAGCAAAGTACTGGATTAAATCCTCCAGACATGTCACCATCTCATCTAGGTCGGATGCTGGAAACATGTCCGGACAGGAATGAAGGTTGTCCAGACCGCTGCACATGGTCCGTTAGACATATGGACTCCGGTAAAAACCTACTCAAAGATAACCCGTATCAGTGGTGATTTTTCATCGCAGTAAGGACAGTAGAAGTTTGTATTATGTATAAAAGAAACATTCGTGCTTTTAAATCCTTTCATTTTATATGTATAGATGACGCGTTATTTCTTTGTGTTAATAACCCGTGTCATTTATCTAGTTGCCAAATCAAACAACTGACCAATAGCCGAATAGAACAGAAATATTGTCAGATATTTGTATGTTAGGATATCTGTAGGAACAACCTTCGCATTGTATTGTCAGGAGTTACACAATAGTGATCGTGGTTTTATCATGCGGAGACACGGATATATATATATATATTTTTTTTTTTACATAGGACGAGCGCGAAACGCGTTTGTGGATGGCTTTTCTTGATTTATCAAGAAATTGGGTTGGCCAAATATCAGGGAACAGGCTAAATCATTTCAAATTGATTTCTGTTCCACCAGATGGCGTTCTGCCTTCTATAAAGCACATATGCTCCTGGTCAGGATATGCTTTCTTTATTTTTTAATATCAACACCTGACCCACTTATATTTTCTATTATTTTTTTCATATCTAAAAATGATTTCTTTCATACATTTATTTACCTTTTTTACATAAAAGTCTGACCTATACGTATGTGACTCAATGGACAAGTGGTAAGATGTCGGTTTTTTAAAACCGAAGATCCAGGGTTTGATCCCTTGCTGGGCCTTCTTTTCACTGGGTCGATACTCACGTATTGAATTTGGTGAAGAGAGCTCCACATTTCCTGATAACTCTGGCTGTCTTGGACTCTTCCTCTTGAGACCTACTGAACTCAAGTCCGTCGTCCATCTTGCCTTCCTCAGACATGATGGCCTGGCACACATAGCACAACCTCCTGGTACCATTGTCGAGCAGTACAAGCTTTCTTGTTGATCTCACTGGCACTATATATATGGCTCAAAATTCTGTCAATATCAAGATTTACACCCATGGACAAAACTTAAGAAAGTGGAAGTCTTTGATTGTCGCTAGTCATCTATATATTGTTTCTTTGAAGGAGACAGAGACAATTTTGTTCACTATTGGTTATCTCTTATGTCTTCAATAAAAGTTACTGTGTATCAATAATCTTCCAGAGTTATTGTCTGAATCCCAATATACATGCTAAAAGGTACAAATTCCTTAAGTTTTGCCCATGAGTGCATATATATGTAATAATTTAAATATTATATATAGAAAGCTATTGTTATGGAAATAGAGCAATCCATATTCAAATATTTAGATAATAAAAAGGTATATATATTGAATTGAATAAACAATAAATTTGACAATATTTTAGTTGGCCTCGACAAAGATTGGCGTTCAGCCAACCGAAATATTGGCAAATCATTTATTCAATCCAAAATATATGCCATTTTATTATCTAATAGAAATATATTTGTAAAAACTTATATTCCATTATTTATTATTCCATATATAACTTTATTATACAAGTGTATATAAATATATATTTTTGAAAATAGAGCAATCCATAAATAAATCTTTAATTAAAAAAGCATATATTGGATCAAAATATCATTTATTTTACCAATATTTCAGTTGACTGAACGCCAACCATTATCAAGATGTTATAACATTTTAAAGTGTGTCAACAACAAACTCAGCGCCACATAACGTCAACAGAATTAAGTTTTTAAAATTATTTTGTTATATTCAATGGGGAGAAAATTTTATATATATATATTTATATTATTATTTTGATACAATATATGCCTTTTTAATTAAATAATTATATATGAAAAAAATAATAGAAAAAAAAAATTCTAATATAAATATTCGAATAAATATATTCTAATAAAATTTAAAAAACAAATCAACCTATTTTAGTATTGTTTATCAATTTCGACATTTCAAGCATTATGCAACTTTACTGATGAGTTTTGAGATAGAGATATGTAAATATACCGTAAGTATGTAATAGTGTCGTACTCTAAGTTGATCCTACATGGAACACACTTACCTGTTTTTCTTCAACCTTTCCAACTCCTTTTTTCTTAGTTTCATAAGTCTGTCACAACACACAGCAGTCATCAATAAAGATCGATAATCAATAGATTGACATATCAGTGTATCTAAAAAGACTAAAGTCGCCTCTCCCGTCAAAATAGATGTCAAGGCTAGACGCCATCTATTAACCGCAAATTAGCAGCCTCGGGTCAGTGACAAAGCCACAACATCTGCTTTGGCAAACTGAAAAGCCTCCACTTAAAGACCATCGAATATTTAAAAGTAGCAAAGATTTAGATCGTCATTTTCAATAAGAATTGAACCCTTGCTATTTGTTACAATTAGGGGGACAATTATTTTCCTGTTGTGTCCCTCACTGCAATAGAAAACATTTCTAAAAGAAGCTGATTCTTCATCAATGATGGTAGAAAATTATTTTAATAGAAAAATATCGTGAAAACAGGTTCAAATATTTAACGTAAAGTGTATATTTACATATTTTCAGTAAAGAGCTTACATTTTGTCCACTAGAACCGTCACACCAAAAAAGGAATCTATTGCACTTAGGTTCCTAAATATTTTCAGGCCACTGTTCACCCTGTTTCAACACCCAATTTTATTCAACAATATCAAAAAGTATCCAGGGCTAAGTTTCTTTTTTAAAGGCGTAAGATTCTTTTTGAAATTAAACAATTTCTACTGCCCTTACACGCAATGGAAATAAGGGCAGTAGAAATTGTCTAATTTCAAAAAGAATCTTACGCCTTTAAAATAGTTTCGAATTTTGAAAACAGATGGCGCGCTAGTGCATCATACTAAGTTTCTTGCACAATTTTATTTCTCTAGGTTTAACATGGAATTTAACAAGAGAAATTAGTAGTTTGACTTCTAGAAACAAGAAGTTATACTCTTAGTTGTTCCTGTTGAAAGGGGGCATGTTAACCCAAAATTTAGAGAAATACAATTGTGTAAGAAACTTAGCCCTGAAGTATATATTTTTGGATATTACTAAATAATAAGTCAGAGGATGAACGTTTATATCAATACACAATTTTATAACCAGGGATACAGGATGAACAGCGTTTGTACTCCATGTTAGGAGCAGCTGCACATGGCGTCTGTTCCTCATATCAGAGGCGGCCATTTCTTTTGGAGCTAAGTCGACCTGCCACTGTGTAGTGCACCCAGTCTTAATGACAAAGGCAGACGCATTCTACTTCACCCAGTCATGATGGTTGTCAAACAGACACCATCAAGGGTCACAACTTGACACCCTAATATAATTGAGTGGAGATAAGAAAGAAGAAGATAACTCTTTTGTTCCCAAATAGAGTTTGTGAAGACGACCCCTCTAGACCGCCTGGCAATCCCTCTTCCTTCCAGATGCTTCTGAAGCTGTTATCCCGTCCGTAAAAGACTTCAGGGAACTAGGTTGTAGTCCCCTTGATACTGACCTTGTAGGATATCCATAGTCCGGTCTCCAGATGCTGAAGAAACACCGTGGTGTCTCCGTACTTGATGAGAGGAGACCCGATGACTTCTTCTTCTTTCTCATCCAGGACGATCTTCTTGTCATCCTGTTACAGCCACTGGGGGTGTAAATACAGACTCGGGGATTGTCAACAGAAGAGGAGACAGGTCAATACTATATCAATACATCTACCTGCTGACAAGAAGAGAGAACAAGACGTGATGAAGTCGTCTATCTGTTAATGACTTGGCGTCCACAGTAAAATTTTGTAAAAGGAATTAAGAAGATGTGACGATTCATCTTGTTAATCTTACATTTGAAATAGCCTAAAGTTGATTATGGAAGTTGCTGTCTTTCTCAATATTGCTCAAGGTGGTTTTTAGATTGCATATAGAATGTTCTCATTACCGTGAATCTTATTTCATTCTATAAGTTTTTACTCATATCTCTGTTGTCTAACAGAGGATATATAGGAAACCTACATAACTACGAAGATTTGAGATGTACTTTGGTCTGATTTCAAAGATCCTGAACATGTATTGATCTTACTTTGAATATTCGAGGCTTACATTGGTCTCTGATTACAGTGATTATCTTCAAAAATACATTGGTTTGCCTACGAATTCTTATTTGACTAAAAATATTCGAGACATACCTTGGTGTGACTACAAAGATACCCTGAAAATACCTACCTTGGGGTGACTATAAAGCTAATCTATACCTACCCCTTGATGTGACTACATAGATAAACTGTACCTACCTTGGTATGACGGAGACAGAAGGCGGTAGAGTTGACCGAAGCCTCTTCCCGTGTCACCAGGATCACCTCGCGGTTTTCGTTGAAGGCCATGTAGCGGCCCGTAGTGATGTGACGGACTCTCAGCGGGTATCCCCAGTTGATGAAACCTCCGGCCCACTTGGTGCGCACCAGCTCCAGGCGCCACAGAGACCTAGCCTGGCTGAGCACGGCGCCACCCTCGTAGATCACCATGCTGTACAAAACCTCATAGTATCACCATTGCTCCAACATGGATGGAATTCCACTCACTTGCTGCCCTGGGCATCAGTCCAGTTGGCCGGGATGGTGAGACACTCGTCACCGCCGTGGTAGAACCGCAGCACCTCCCCGCCGAACACAAACCCTGCCCCAGCACAGTCAGTTTAAAAACCTAAATACATTCTAATGACACAATAGAAAGTTCGATAAATTAATCATATGTTTCAATATTAAGGTAAAACTACCAAACCTCTAAGGATAATTTGAGCCAAAAGACGATCCATCAATTAAGTTTATATAAAAAGGCGTACCTGGATCTGTGAAGAAAAAAAACATTTTTTTTCTCAAAATATTTCGAGAGATTTCTCCCTCTTTACAGTACAATAAATTGATAAAGAAGGAGCAATCTTCTCGAAATATTTTGAGAGATTTCTCCCTCTTTACAGTACAATAAATTGATAAAGAAGGAGCAATCTTTCGAAATATTTTGAGAAAAAATGTTTTTTTTTTCTTTACAGATCCAGGTACGCCTTTTTATATAAACTTCAAGGATAAGTTTCTTTAAAAATATATATATTCACAAATATCTCTAGCTTTCGGGTACGAAAGTCTTTCTTCAGGAGAAAAACAACGATACAATAAATGGCCAGAAGAATATAAGAGTTAAAATAATCACAGAAATCTTTAAAACAAATAGACAGGATGCTTACAAATTCACAGAAATCTTTTAACCAATCGACACACTACCTTTGATTTATCAAAAATCTATCAACTTTATTTACACGCATCCTATTGATTTTACAGTTATTTATTTATAAATAAATCTCTCATATATACATTTTTAAACAATCTATTATTTGAAGATGCCTCAACATCTTGATCTTTTTCAGAGATTCTCCCGAAAAATTCCCGAAAGATTTCCAGCTTAGTATAACCGCTTGTTCAAGTGTTAGCTCTCTCCCCATGTTATAAAAGATGCTTCAAGAAGTTACATGGATAGGTACATCCTCTGAATCCACAGCGAGTGTTCAACTGTTTCCCCCTCAATTCTATAATGGTATTAGGCATCATCCATTGATGAGCTCTACTCTTCCCCGGCAGACACCATCAAAGGTCTCAAGCTTTACAGGCTTGATACCTTAGTGTGATTTAGTGGAGATAAGATAGAAGAAGAAGAAGAAGCTTAGGCATCATATTTACAAGATGTGTATAAAATGATACAAGTGTCTATGCACTGGTACATCCTGCGCTATGTAGATTAACCTACCCACGGACTTGATCCTGCTGATGCCTGTGCCGAAAGGGGCGACCGACCAGTGAGTGAGGTGAAAGCTGGCATTCACAATGGCCCTCTCCCCTTCCAGAGTTGTGTGCTGGGGAACAAACAGAGAGAATGACAGTACAATCACACAGTGCAGGCAGTCAGTGCACCTACCAGGTAACGTTCGGTAGCAACTGAGACAAAGATGAGCTCATCTCCCACACGGACTTTCTCACCCTCGGACCTCTGCTTGGATGCTGGATGGATGGTCCACCAACAAGCCTCACCCTGGCTGTGTTCCCGCAGGCCCACGTCGAAGGCCAACTTGTCGTTAGAGGAGCTGGTAGACAGACAGGCTAGGAACATGCCACTGTTCTGGTGTCTGAGCAACACGGCGTGACCGTAGAGCAGCGTCCTGTGGCCTGATTGGCTGGTGCCCTGTAGCCACACCATTGGTCACAGCCTTCCTATGGTGGATCCTGTGATACATACGCTGTCGTTGTTCGCCGCGGTGACCATCTCCTGAAGAGCCCGTACTGACAAGGCCTGTTCAATGACGAACACGCAGCAGGACATCTCGGGTGGGTAGTTCTACACAAAACACGGAGTGTAATACCTTTCTCTATCTCTCCTAAACATAGAGTTCAATATTCTATTGTATATAACCATGAAATATAAATGGATACCCTTTACTAAAGAGAACCATAACATATTGAATATTATAGAAGAATGCATTCATGGACAAAACTTAAGGACGTTATACCTTCCAGCATGTATATCAGGATTCAGACAATAACTCTGAAAGTTATTTGATACACAGTGACCTTTATTGGAGACATACGAGTTAACCAAGTGTGAACAACATTTCCTCTGTCTACTTCAAAAAACAGACTACTGGCAACATGAAATACTTTCACTTTCTTAATTTTTGCCCATGAGTGTATATTTCCTGGGGATCGTCCTGAAATTGCGCTCAAAATTTGATCGAAAAACACGTTTTACAAATACAAGTAATTATACTTGTGTAACTGCTCTCTTTGCGACGACAAGTTTTTAAAATCTTTGCTCGTTGCTAATTCCAAATTTTTAAATCGTTGCTTTACTCGAAGAGACATTAGAAAAAAAACTTTATTCTTCGCAAAATCACGTTTAACCAATCTCTTTGATGACCTATCCCCCTTTCTTTAAGATACCTATTTCAACCTATACCTCTAGAAGACATTTAAACAAAGTTTAAAACTAAGTTTGCAAAATTCCAACCCACTAGCGAGTGCAAGTAACCAAATTGTACTCTGGCACATTTGTAAATGCAAAGTCGAACTGCTTTTCACATGTGTAGACATGTGGTGCAACTTACAGTAAAGCAGTCGCTAACTATCCACCATGATTATCATGGCCTGTACCACGAGTACTAGGTATAATAAAAAGTAATAAGAAACGTAAAGTTTAAATGAGAAAAGTAATAAGTAAGGACCATACATCAACAAAATAACTCACCTTGTCTGCAATATTCTCCAGGTAGCAATGTCTGTTACCGAACCCCTCGGCCGCCAGACATACTCGCCCTCCAGTGGCTGTGCACTGGAGGCAAACCATATCTTCCTGTAGCACACACAGTTGGTCAGTTATTGGTCAGTAGTCAAATCATATACATTAGTCATATTGTGATACATTAGCGCGCCATCTGTTATGAAAATCCGAAACTATTATAGACACGTATGATTCTTTTGAAAATTAAACAATTTCTACTGCCCTTACTGCAATGGAAAAAAATAATGGGAGGGCCAGGCTCATCAGTGGTGAACCCTCCCAGCGGTTTCGCCAGTTGGATGGGAGGGTTCACCACTGATGAGCAAGGTCCTCCCATTAATTTTTCCATTGCAGTAAGGGCAGTAGAAATTGTTTAATTTTCAAAAGAATCATACGCGTCTTTAATAGTTTCGGATTTTCATACATTAGTCATATTCAACACAGTAATCTAAAATAGTCAGTATTCATTGAGGTGTACCAATATACTGTCCTCACACAAAACCTATATCCATAGATCATTTAAAATACCTTTTTTCAAGAGTTTATCTTCAGTACACCGAGGATATACATTCATTGAAAAATATAGATATACAGTATTTGTATCAATCGATAATACACTAAAAATAATGATATTTATAATATACTTTTTAAAACAATAAATATCACGATATTTTCGTATTGTATCTTCGTATATACACTCATGGACAAAACTTAAGGAAGTTGTACCTTTTAGCATGTATATCGGGATTGAGACAATACACTCATGGACAAAACTTAAGGAAGTTGTACCTTGTAGCATGTATATCGGGATTCAGACAATACACTCATGGACAAAACTTAAGGAAGTTGTACCTTTTATCATGTATATCGGGATTCAGACAATACACTCATGGACAAAACTTAAGGAAGTTGTACCTTGTAGCATGTATATCGGGATTCAGACAATACACTCATGGACAAAACTTAAGGAAGTTGTACCTTTTAGTATGTATATCGGGATTAAGACAATACACTCATGGGCAAAACTTAAGGAAGTTGTACCTTTTAGCATGTGTATATCGGGATTCAGACAATACACTCATGGGCAAAACTTAAGGAAGTTGTACCTTTTAACATGTATATATCGGGATTCAGATAATAACTCTGAAAGATATTAGAGTGACCTTAATTGAAGACACACGAGATAACCAAGTGTGAACAAAATTGCCTCTGTCTCCTTAAAAAAAAAAAAAAAAAACAGACGACTGCCGACATTAAAGACTTTTTACTTCCTTAAGTGTTATTCATGAGTGTAGATTAGTCATTCCACACAGTAAAATCGGTCAATAGTCAGTATTTTTTAAAGAGCCAATATATTATCCTCACACAAAACTTATATTCATAGATCATTTGAAATACCTTTTTTCAAGAGTTTATCTTCAGTATACCGGGTATAAAAGTAAAACAGCCCAATACAATATTAAAGCTGTATGGTAGATATAACTGGCGAAACCGCTGGGAAGGTTCACTATTGATGAGCGAAGCCCTCCCTATATAGAATAAGAGTTAAAATGCATTTGATTTTATTTTAATTCTAATTATATTTAATGTAATCTATTTAATGTAAAATATTTTCACCTGTAGAAGGGTTTTCTTACCCGAAAGCTAGATTTAAAAAAAAATAAAAAGAAACTTTCCCTGGAGACCTCTAATGTTTTCACTTCAAAACTATAATGGAATTTATTCATCAATGTTTTCTATTTCAATATTCCCTATTATATAAAAACGTATTTTTTATTTATTAAATAACTCGACAATCTATCCGTGCATAGGTTTCTTTATAAATTTTTATTATTTAAACTCCTGCCCAGAAATCCTCCTCTACGTGGCGGGCGGGAGAAGCAGCACAAGTAAGGGACTGCCCTGTAGTACGGTGTCGTGAGCCCCGAGCCACTACGGTAACCGTGAACAGGGAACTCTGAAATGTGGCTGACTAACAGGGCAATGGCACCCCCCCTTTTCAGGGGAGATGGACAAGACACTACCACCATTAACAGAGTATCCCTGCTCAGAAGTCCTCCTCTACATGGCCGGCGGGAGAAACAGCACAAGTAAGGGACTGTCCTGTAGTACGGTGTCGTGAGCCCCGAGAGCCGCTACGGTAACCGTGAACAGGGAACTCTGAAATGTGACTGACTAACGGGGCAATGACATCCTCCTTCCTTTTTCATGAAACAACAAAATCAGAAGGACAAGACACCACCACCATTATTTAAACTCAAGCTTTCGAGTTTATCAACCCTTCTACGGTAGTAATACACGATTAATAACAAAAATGCCTAATTTATTTAGTTATTATGTTATTCCCGTCAAGAAAAACCGCTCAAAGCTTGAGTTCATGTAACAAAAACTGTTAAAGAAACTTTATTGACGGATGGATCTTTGATTAATTTAACTGAAAGCATAGAGAATTAATATTTATATCAGAATCCTATGATTTAAATTTATAGTAAAAAAAATGTTTTGATATTTTTTGTATAAACCACTCTTGTATAAAACACATTCTAAACAATTTTATATCGAATATATTGAAACCAAACATGAAACCAAATTTTAAAGTGTTCAACTAAACAAAAAAGAGAGAAAGAGAAAGCTCCATATATGGTCATGTTTGAAACACAAGATTGTAGTAATCTTTCTATCTTTATCCCCCTGTGCTTATCTTATCAATTCAACTTATCACATCAAGTAACAAAGCCTTTATCGTGACAATCGGGCGTTACGCAAGTTTCTCTACTGGAGACTTATTGCCACAATGGAGGAAATAGACATATGTCATGGAATTCGTGTTATCTTTACACAAAGGGATTACAAGAGACAGATTTAGAGAAAGTACAAGGGTCACTCTAAAAGTTTCTGCAAACAATAATAAATAATAAAAAAATAAATTATACCATTAAAATCTACATGCATTTTTTACCTAACATAAACATTTTCATAAAATAGTAACAACAATGATTCATTGAGGGCGCGCTTTGTTTACAGCGGTAATTTCTAAACATTGTATCAGACATAATGGAGTACCGCTTACCAGACAGATGCCATGTCCACTAGGCTACCCTGGACATAATGGAGTAGGAGCACATGTGCTTTACAGAAGGCAGAGCGCCATCTGGTGGAACAGAAATCAACTAATCATTGATTTAGCCTGTTCCCTGATATTTGGCCAACCCAATTTCTTGATAAATCAAGAAAAGCCATCCACGAACGCGTTTCGCGCTCGTCAGCGTGGAGTAGGCTGAACCACTCATAATGGAGTAGACTAGACAAAGTTTACGCACCATAATCTTTTATGATTATAAAAGTAATTTAACTACTAAAGAATCCCATGAAAGATTGATGAAAGCTTTAGAAGATAAAGATCCTTCTATTAGAAAAGTTACCCGCTAGAAAGACCGACCCCCTCCCTCTCTAGGCCAAGCACTTTTCACACATTCTTTCAGACGTTGGTTCGCACAACCCAGACTCCCGCGTTGTAAAATAACTGCTTTTCCGGGTTAATAATTACTCGGAATGTCAACTATGAACGTCATTGGTTTTTTTTTTTTTTTTGCTTATCCCTAGTGCACGTGGTACAAACCATGATAATCATGGTGGGTAGTTAGCGACTGCTTTTACTGTAAGTGCATCACATGTCTACACATGTGAAAGCAGTTCGACTTTGCACTTACAAATGTGCCAGAGCCCCGTTTTTGGTTACTTGCACTCGCTGGTGGGGTTGGACTTTTGCAAGAATCGGGGGGCCATTGGAGCATTTTTTTTCAACATAAAAAGTGTCCAATGCGGGAATCGAACCCGGATCGTAGTGGTCGAAACCAAACGGTTTAACCAGCCTTCCACCGACCCCCCTACGTCATTGGTAATACCAGAGAGTGCGCACAACAATGGAGCCACGTACGCAAAGTACAAGCTGTCTTTACAGCCAAACTTTGCTTAAAACATTCCAAGCTTGAAAAGAGCGACAATAGCTCGCCGAGAAGGAAATATCAAATTTATAAACTACCTGAATTTTTATTAATCTACATCTTGATTTTATCTAACCTACAAATGATGGAACTGTGATGGAAAACTATTGAAAAGACCTTGATCTCTTCAATAGATATAATGACTTAGATGGATATTATTTTCTGGAAGCAAATTGATCTATGTAAACAAAAATGATTCCTCTCCATCAAAATAGACTTCAAATCTAGACGCTACCAGCTAAACATCTCTTTGGCAGATTGTGAAAATTTCATTTGATCCCTTGTAGATCTCATGGAATAAAGTCCACCCTAGACTGACGAGGACCATTAACCCGAAACCATGGTCTCTAGGTGGACGCTTCCCAGTTTGATAAAGTTGGTGTTGTGGCTTTGTTACCGACCTGTGCCCGTTAGTTTGCGTAGACGGTTAATAGATGGCGTGTGGTTTTGACGAGAGAGGCGACCGTTTCTCTTATATAATAATATGTATTTGCATATATTTCTTCTATCTACATGCTAAAAGGTACAAATTCCTTAAGTTTTGTCCATGAGTGTATTGTCTGAATCCCGATATACATGCTAAAAGGTACAACTTCCTTAAGTTTTGTCCATGAGTGTATTGTCTGAATCCTGATATACATGCTAAAAGGTACAACTTCCTTAAGTTTTGTCCATGAGTGTATTGTCTGAATCCCGATATACATGCTAAAAGGTACAACTTCCTTAAGTTTTGTCCATGAGTGTATTGTCTGAATCCCAATATACACATGCTAAAAGGTACAACTTCCTTAAGTTTTGTCCATGAGTGTATTGTCTGAATCCCGATATACATGCTAAAAGGTACAACTTCCTTAAGTGTTGTCCATGAGTGTATTGTCTGAATCCCGATATACATGCTAAAAGGTACAACTTCCTTAAGTTTTGTCCATGAGTGTATTGTCTGAATCCCGATATACATGCTAAAAGGTACAACTTCCTTAAGTGTTGTCCATGAGTGTATTGTCTGAATCCCGATATACATGCTAAAAGGTACAACTTCCTTAAGTGTTGTCCATGAGTGTATTGTCTGAATCCCGATATACATGCTAAAAGGTACAACTTCCTTAAGTGTTGTCCATGAGTGTATTGTCTGAATCCCGATATACATGCTAAAAGGTACAACTTCCATAAGTCCATGAGTGTTTTGTCTAAATCCCGATATACATGCTAAAAGGTACAACTTCCATAAGATCATGAGTGTATTGTCTGAATCCCGATATACATGATAAAAGGTACAACTTCCATAAGTCCATGAGTGTATTGTCTGAATCCCGATATACATGATAAAAGGTACAACTTCCATAAGTCCATGAGTGTATTGTCTGAATCCCGATATACATGATAAAAGGTACAACTTCCATAAGATCATGAGTGTATTGTCTGAATCCCGATATACATGTTAAAAGGTACAACTTCCTTAAGTTTTGTCCATGAGCATATTGTCTGAATCCCGATATACATGCTAAAAGGTACAACTTCCTTAAGTCCATGAGTGTAATTTGAATGGTATAATTACATTAAGCTAGGTGAAACAAATATGTAAATATCTCTCTCCCATTAACTGATGCGCGTGTTGCGCAATCTTTTGGCATCATTTGCTGATAAAATCACGCAGCCAGTGGGCAAACTGCCAGTTGCTCGAAATTTCCACCTTTCCTGTAAGCTTCTGCCACCATAAGACTTCACGCCGTTTCTTACCCTTCCCCGTTTCTTTTAGTCATTTTGTCTAATTTTGGCATTTGTGCGTCAGTCGATCTGCCAACCTACATACTCGTCTGCCGTGTAAAACTTTATTTGATTTTAACATCCATATTACACTTATGGAAAAAACAAAAATTTAATGAAGTTGAAAATCTTTGATGTCCCCGTTGTCTGTTTAATTTTCAAGGAGACAGAGGCAATTTTGTTCACACTTGGTTATCTCGTCTGTGATCAAATCTGACTGCGTCGAGTTTCTTTTTTAACACAAAGCAATAGCGCGCCATCTATACATATAAAATGAAAGGATTTAAAAGCACGAATATTTCTTTTATACATAATACAAACTTCTACTGCCCTTACTGCGATGAAATATTTTTCTTTTTCTTTTTTTTATTATTATTTTTTATTTTTTTCAATGGTAAACTCGTCGCTGTTAAGATTTTATCTCTCTAGGGTTTATCATCCCTAAAAAAATCACCTGATACCACTTCAATGGATATCTGTAAACATTTAGAATAAGGAAACAAAACTGAGATAGGGAACGACAAAATGGTTGAACGGCCTTTGAAAGAGTAGCTTGGAGGTTTGGGAAGAAATCAATATAAATACACTTCTATATTATGAACTACCAGCACGCCATCTGTTATGAATATTCGAAACTGGCGCGGTAATGCATCATAATAGAATAGTGTCGTAATTTGACACTTCTATATAATATCCTCTAAAAAGTACCATCACCATCTCCTCAGCGGCGTATTCTTCGTAGATCGCGAAATGCGTGGTATCGCTGGAGACCCACTGGCGATTCTCCACCAAACTCTACAGCGCTGGCAGAGGCGCCATATTCATTGTATATCTTCTATATATATAAAATGAATATTTGTATGTTTGTTTGTTTGTCCGGTATACAAATTCGCAGAAGTTCACTAATTCAAACCAAAATTTCCATACATAGGTAAAAAAAAATAACGGGGATGACGATAGGCTATTTTAAAAAATATAAAAATCAATTATTAAAACTATATATTCAAATTATTCTACTTAGCTCACGAACAGCGCCCTCTATCAAAGATTAGATTAAATTATGCTGAGGCAAACAAATAGATAATGCTAATAACAAACAATTATTTTTAAAAATCTTATCTAAATATATCGGGTAGATATGCACACGGGTCAATCCCGAGGCGAAGCCCGGGTCACCCGTCTAGTAGTTAATATAATCCATATTATATATATTTTTTAATAGTGCAGACTGTGCACTTTGTATGTTTTGACAAGATGTCGATAAAATTATTTTAATTGTCTTTGTCTAAAAAGTACCGGCTTATAAGCAGATTATTAGAGCACAATATTAGAGCAGTATGGTAGATTAAACTGGCAAAACCACTAAGAGGGTTCCCCACTGATGAGCCAAACCCTTTAATTGATTTTACATCTCAGAAAAGACAGTAGTAAATTGTTTTATTTTGTAAAAAAAGTGATTTTCACGATAATTAATTCCAATTAATTTTACTTAAAGCATAACTTCATGGCATTATGGTATTCAATGTTCAGGAGATATCCTTATTGAATTGAAATTTTAAATGATATAATCTAAAATAGTTTTATAGAGTTTCAAAATTTTACTCTTTTAGGAATATAAATTATCATTCTCTGTATATCTGTGGTGTAAATTTGTTTTGGAATTCTCTTTCTTACATGAGTTCTGGTTCTGGTATACAGACTTCGGTCTAGGTAGTCCATTATCCATTGGTATATGTGTTCTAATGAACCTAGTGAAGGATATGAGTGAAACCAAGAATGCTTGGATACAAATTCTCCCAACATTGGCGTTATATGGAGTTGGTTTTCCAAATTATTTGGCTCATGAGCCAAGATGGCTGTATAGATCTAAACTTCGGTCTAGGTAGTCCATTATCCATTGGTACATGGGTCCTAATGAACCTAGTGAGGAGGATACTGAGTGAAACCAAGCATGCTTGGATACAATTCCTCCTAACATGGGTGTTATATGGAGTGGTTTTTCTAAGTTATTTCCCTTGGCTCATGAGCCAGGATGGCTGTATAGATCTAGACTTCGGTTTAGATAGCCCACTATCCATTGGTGCATGGTTTCTAACGTCGCAATGATCTTAGTAAAGGATACTGAGTGAAACCAAGCATGATTGAATACAAATCCTCCTAACATGGGTGTTATGGGATAGCTTTTCCAAGTTATTTTCCATGGATCATGAGTCAAGATGGCTGTATAAATCTAGACTTCGCTATCCATCGGTGCATGTTCTGTGTAGTGTCGACCTCAAATCCCCGGTAGGGTAGGTGGGAGACATTTATAGATGTCACACTTCCTGATGCCGGGATATTAGGTCAACCCCGAGCATTGGAAGACAAGCCTCCCCATACAAGAATTTCTCTTTAACACACCAATATCTTAAGAAAAAATGCAATTGAAGACATAAGTCATCAGAAACTTTCAGTTACACAATCTGTAGATGTCTTTTTCTTAATTTATCAACATGATCTCAGTACAAACTCACTCTTTTGTACTATCTTTTCATATCTCTATCTGTAAATATATACATATCTAGATTTAAGATCTATGTTTTTTATGTAAACTATCATAAGAGGTTTTGGTTCTACTCTATTGGCTGGTACTGATTTATTCCGATAGATGGCGGTGATATATCTTTGTACTGTTCAGTTGCACCATCAGATTTGCTTAAATCTACAAGTTCTTCGCGGAGAAAATAATAAAGATGTGTTTTGATGCATTGATTGAAAGGAAAAGGTGTCTTTTTTTCTCATTTTGCACATGAACAATATTATTTTAGCATATTTACAATAGATAGAGGTCTAAAATAGGTGATATATCTTTGTAATGTTCAGTTGCACCATCAGATTTACTTGAATCTACAAGTTCTGCGCGAGGAAAATAATAAATATGAATTGTTTTGATGCATTGATTGAAAGGAAAAGGTGTCTTTTTTTTCTAATTTTTCACACATGAACAATATTATTTTCGCATATTTACAATAGATACAGGTCTAAAATAGGTGATATATCTTTGTAATGTTCATTTGCACCATCAGATTTACTTGAATCCACAAGTTCTTCGCGAGGAAAATAATAAAGATGTGTTTTGATGCATTGATTGAAAGTAAAAGATGTATTTTTCTTATTTTGCACATGAATGACATTCTTTTCGCACATTTACACTATACATAGGTCTAAAATCGGTCCTACCACTTTCCCAATTAAAACATCTCTTTTATGCAGTGTCGTATGATTTGTTAACTCTTCCCATAGAATGTTATTTATTTTATTTAACAGTTGGGAGAGACACGCCATATCCACAATTAGGATAATTGCGTGTATATCTTAAATTATATACAATTAACACAATTGAACATTAAGAATCACATGAAAATTAAACGTTCGATGTCAAATTTTGCATATGGCAATTAGAAATAGTAGCTTGAAATATGTACAGTCAACACTTTCGCCTTGAAATATACATCCTGCAGAATCTATTAAACTTAATGTATTGGTCTTTATTGTAAGCAACTTGTAAGCCTCTTTACTGTACTGATCATGACCATAGCCCCGAAACTCTGGAATACAGATGTTGTTAGGTTTTTGTCTGAATTTTCTACAACTGGTGTTGTTTGGCTTGTATTCAATTATTTAAATCTCTTCGTGTCTTTTAGGCAGATAAAATCAAAATCTGTATTGTTTTCAATCATTTATTAAAAGGGAGCGATACCTTTTTACCCTTTTTCATTATATATATGACCAAAACAACGAATGCATTTAAAATATTGTATATATTACAAATAGTTTTCAAATTAAAGGTCAAAGACTCTTCCAGTAAAATATATCAAGAAAGAAGTTTCAGAAGATGAGTTTCTTTTAATTGTAAAAAACAATTACAAGCTTTCGGGCAATGCCCTTCTACAGGTAAAATAAAAATTAAAGGTAAATTAAGATAATTAAGCAATTGAGAATTAAACAATTTAAATATATAACAGCTAACCTTAGAAAACAAAAACAAAGATTTCAAATTAATAATTTAATGTTAAACTTTTTGAAATATCTCTACAAACTTTTTCTGTATTCTATTTTTTTACAAATTAATATATTTCATATTGAAATTTCTTAAATTCATATACATATTTGTCTATTTTGAAACTAGAGCAATCCATAAATAAATATTTCATTAAAAAGGCATATATTGGATTAAAATATCATTTATTTTACCAATATTTCAGTTGGCTGAACGCCAACCTTTATCAAGGTGTTATAACATTTGTTGTTGACACACTTTAAAATGTTATAATACCTTGATAAAGGTTGGCGTTCAGCCAACTGAAATATTGGTAAAATAAATGATATTTTGATCCAATATATGCCTTTTTAATGAAATATTTATCCATATAATAATATTGTGGCAGCTCTTCTCTTTAAAAAATTCTTTGTTTTAATGCATTTTTAAAGGGAGAGGTTCCATTTTGGTATATAAATACCTACCTCCTACAACTGCATGTTATTAGATTTATCTATGCAAATAAAAATTGCTTATGCATCGACCTATCTGAATTAAATTTGAATCGGATATAGATTGGAAGGAGTCGTTTTCATGGTTTAAATTCCGGTATATGCAAATTAGCCTGATAAGGGACAAATTTGCATATTCAATGGTTAAAAAAATTGATCGTGTTAATAAATTAGTGAATTTCTCTATCATTGCAACTACTATTTATAATAATAACCCTTTGCAAGAAAAACAATATTAGCAGGATAAATATTAACTTAATAACAGAAATCGTAAAAAAAAATTAAAATTGTAAACATGCATATACCATACCCAGTCAAGTGCATCCCAACTCATGATGACACATCGAAAATAAAACTAAATATTTTATAAAATAATTTTGAAAATAATATTTGACCAAAGGACTAGCATGATGTGAGCAGCCGATTGATCAAAATAAATCAGGCGACCTCGCGCCTATCTATAAATGTATTAATGACGTCGCCTTATTCCAACCAATCAGAATCCATTTTCTGGATATATATAGCAAGCGATCATTTGGAGAGATTTCTTAAAAGAAAACAATGTCGTTATTAACGCCGTTTCTTGATCATAACTAAAATATAATACTAGAATATATAAACACTTTAATTTATTTATATGAATTTGTATATATTGGTAGATTCCAATGTAGATTCCAAATTCGTGTTGCTCCTGTAGAAGGGCCACCATGCCCGAAAGCTAGAGCATAATAAACGTTATATACAAAAGAAACACAACCTCGGAGGCTTTGTAATTTTCTCCTTAAGATATTGGTAGATGTTATTCGCTAGTTGATTGGTTCTCTACTATCACGTGACCTCAATCAGCCAATCACCGTTGAGTTCATTAACCAGAGTACAGTTTTTTTTCCCTCAATGGTTGCATCGAGCAACAAAGAGTTCTACATTCATGGACAAAACTTAGGGAAGTTGTACCTTTTAGCATGTATATCGGGATTCAGACAATACACTCATGGACAAAACTTAAGGAAGTTGTACCTTTTAGCATGTGTGTGTGTGTATATCGGGATTCAGACAAAACACTCATGGACAAAACTTAAGGAAGTTGTAACTTTTAGCATGTATATCGGGATTGTGACAATAACTCTGAAATATATTACAGTGACCTTTATTGGAGATACACGAGATAACCAAGTGTGAACAGCCTCTGTCTCCTTCAAAATAACAGACGGCTGGCGATATCAAAGACTTTCCACTTCCTTAAGTTTTGTCTATGAGTGTATATCTCTATGTATATATTAAAATAAAGATGGAATTTTTTGTTTGTTTGTTTATTGTGCATACATTTCCACAATATACTTGACCTATCCTGAAAAAATGTTGACACCATATAGAGGTAGGTTAGTTTCTGTCATAGTTTCGAACTCAAAATATGTTAATTAGTCCGTTAATAAACGAATATGTATATTTCCTTTAAAACGGGCTAAAAAGGTTAAGCCATTCTTGTGGCGTAATCGACGGCAGGCATTCCCGGATGCATACAAAAAAAAAAAGTCTAAATTATATTTTAAATATTTTTAAAATTCTATCTATACATATCTATCTATACATATATAAAAAGTTTATTACAAGGGGTTTATATTTATATAGTATGTGTTTAAAGTGTTTTAGATATTATTTATATCACAGAGTGTAATGGCAGTATAGAGCAAGTTGGCTTATTTGAAAAAAAAAAAAGCGTGCTAAATAATGTAGACACAAATTACATAAAATTTATGCTCAAAGTATATTTACATACAATATATATTTATATATTCTTAGAGTTCTAATACTGTATTGGATCATTCTGCTTATATATACTACACTGTGTGTGTGTGTGTGTGTGTGTGAAGGGTGAAATCTCAGAAATAGCATTCAAGCAAACTATGTGTTAGCACGTTTTCTTTGAAGTTTCTTCTAGAAAGAACGAGCTGACTCAATTCGATTCAATTGATTTATTTCAAACAACAAAAGAGAATTACACTACGATTTAATGCGATTTAGTTGTATATATAAGACAAAAGAAAACAGAAGAAGAAAAACAACAACAAAAAGAATGATGATAAGTAACAATAAAATTCTATGAATATGAATTATAATTAATTAATAAAATACACAATAATTATAATAAAAACACCTAACACTATGGAAATAAGCTTCAAGGACAAGTAGAATTACATATAAATATTTGCATCAGGTAATTCTCTTCCACAAACAATAAGGACAAAGCTAGTTAGGCATAAATTAATATAAATACCGAGTAATCTATACACCTGTACATAAGAAATGTAAGCATTAAGGAACGAATATTTCTTTGACACATAAAACAAACCTCTACTGCCCTTACATTGAGAAAACCCCTATACTAAGTATAATCTCTTCATATTTAAGACAGGGGGACCATAAATTCTAGAGCTTAAATATGATAAGATGTTAAATACGGTTATAGCCCGAAAGTCAGATATTTGTAAATTGCATTTCTAAAAGAAACATCCCTGGAAAAGACTGATATTTTCAGAAGAAGACTATTGACAAATTTGGTTGCTTGTTGAGAACAACCAAACACCATACCGATATGGGTCAACAGCTCGAATTGTATATGTGACTAACTTGCTTATTTACCAGGAAAGTATAGTTTGCCAATATGTTTATATATTCAAAAAAGATGCATATATTGGATTTAAAATTATTTTAATGTTCCAATATTTCAAGGGGCAACTCGCCTCTCTTTATCGAGGATGTTTGTGTTTCTCACTAAAACATGCGCGCACGCGTACACCACTCTCGTTCTACAAGGCCAATGAAAGAATTGTATCTATATAAATCCAATATATGCATCTTTTTTAAAATATAATTTTAATTATGGATTGCTCAATCTTCAAAATGTTTATATATGTGTGTGGGAAAAATTAAAATATAGTCGAGTAATTTTATTTTAATAGATTTATAATAACCATCTTGAAAATGAGAGATCACTTAAAAATGATCTAAAGAGGGTTTTTTTATCAATCTCAAAATAGGTATCAATATTTGTTAGAAGAAAAGTTTACATAAATTAAATTTAAGACAATAATGCCTCATCTATATACAAGAAATAGAAATA
>CP092865.1:9960521-10058115 GCA_030710605.1 Cordylochernes scorpioides
CAAAGCACAAATTCCTCTTTTGAAATCAAATAAAAAACACTTTCCACTGTCCTTACTGTGATAAAATATATAGGGAGGGCTCTCTTGCCTCATCAGTGGTGAAATCATCCAGCGATTTCGTCATGTTAATCTACCAGACCGTTTTTAGATCTTTAATACTGTATTAGACGATTCTGTTTATATATGCAACGCTGAAGTTTACATAATAAAGATGCATAGTCTTCCAGTGGATCACAAGCCATTTATGAATAGAGTAAAACTTCCATGACATTCCCAATCGAAGATTACAAGACAAGTCTTCATCGTCAAAATGATCATTTTTGCTATTCAACTGCTCTCTTGGCTTTTTGGCTCTGCAACTAGGTATCGTTTTGATAGAGGTTCTACTGTATTAGGAAACGGCATAAAACAGATACTCATTCCAAATCAAAAATGCCCAGTCAATAACTCACATACAAGGGTCACTCCAAAGGTTTTTGCAATCACTTATTTTTATTAAGGTTGAACTTTCAAATTTTCAGAGTTTCTCAAAATATTCACCCTTAGCACCTATCCGTGAAAACCAATTATCGAAGCACTTACACCAGTCATCTTCTGGGATGGAATTTACGGCATTGATAAAGGCTTGCGGTGCTTCATCATCAGTATCAAATTTAATCCCTTCCAACGATAATTTAATTTTGGAAATGAAAAGTCACAAGGTGCTAGGTCTGGTGAATATGGTGGATGAATTGGACACCAGTATTGATTGCAAAAACATTTGAAGTGACCCTTGTAAATTACGCCGATGACCTCATAGCCCCATCATCAATGTATAGACAGACACGATATGATCTTCCTTTTCCAAATTGAAAACAGAAGCTACACTAAAGCCATCACGTTCTGAGAAAAAAAAGGAAGAGAAAAATGCTTCTCCTTGTCCATCAAATACCACAAAGAACCATGTAATGTCGCAGATATATCGGAATTTACGCCAACAACAAAGTCCACTCAGCAATAGACACTTCATTAACATCCATCAGTTTCTTTAAATTGCCTTAATTTCTTGGTTTTATGAAGATTACGAGTCGGTAGAGGTTTTGTCGAAACCGATGAAAGGGTTAACCACTGATGAGCCAAGCTTATTTAATAGAGAGAGATGTTCTAATATGTTTACACAATATATAGATGCCTAAATACACACACAGCTTATACTGATTCACCACAAGAAGAAAGGAAGCATAGATAGAGCTCCTGTACTCCAGGCAGCACAGAACCCAACAACAGCCTACAGGTCCGACGCATGTCCAGTGGCCACACGTTCCTTCGTGCATACGTCAAGGTTAGCGTATCACTAAAAAGGCTAGTGTGGAATCAGCCGCGTTCTAATCTTCACTTTCCTCATCCAAATAGACCACGACATTCGGCGGTAGAATTTATATAAACCAAAGAGAAGACCTTGATCAAACATCATTGTATTCATCCAGTTATATATTTTTTACTATCAGGTTGAGACAAGGATAAGTCACCCATGATTTTTTCTCTGTTTCTCCAAGCAAAGGCAACCAAATATTATATCCATGATTTCATCTATATATATATAGAAGCATAGGGCGCCTCTCCCGTCAAAATAAACGTCAAAACCTGACGCCTTGTATTGACGGGAGAGGGGCCTTATGCTTCTATGGATTAATTTCCTCCCGACAAATTTCCCATCTATATATGTTAGATGAAATCAAGCATATAATATTTGGTTGTTTTTGCTTGGAGAAACAGAGAAAAAATTCATGGGTGACTTATCCTTGTCTCAACCTGATAGTCAAAAAATATGTAACTGGATGAATGGGAACGGAGGCAAGTCCCCGTAAAGAAGCACCAAGAAGAGAACAGAGACAAATCCCCAAGAAGAAGCACCAAGAAGAGAATAGAGGTAAGTCCCCAAGAAGAAGCACCAAGACAGGAATATAGTCCACAAGATGAAGCACCAAGAAGAGAACAGAGATAAGCCCACAAGAAGAAGCACCGAGAAGAGAACAGAGGCAAGTCCCCGTAAAGAAGCACCAAGAAGAGAACAGAGACAAATCCCCAAGAAGAAGCACCAAGAAGAGAATAGAGGTAAGTCCCCAAGAAGAAGCACCAAGACAGGAACATAGTCCACAAGATGAAGCACCAATAAAAGAATAGAGGTAAGTCCCGAAGAAGAAGCACCAAGAAGTGAATAGAAGTAAGTCCCCAAGAAGAGAATAAAGGTAAGTCCTCAAGAAGAGAATATAGGTAAGTCCACAAGATGAAGCACCAAGAAGAGAACAAAGGCAAGTCCCCAAGAAGACGCACCAAAAAGAGAATATAGGTAAGTCCCCAAGAAAAAGCACCCAGAAGAAAATAGAGGTGAGTCCCCAAGAAGAAGCACCAAGACAGGAACATAGTCCACAAGATGAAGCACCAATAAAAGACTAGAGGTAAGTCCCGAAGAAGAAGCACCAAGAAGAGAATAGAGGTAAGTCCCCAAGAAGAAGCACCAAGAATAGAGGTAAGTCCCCAAGAAGAAGCACCAAGAATAGAATAGAGGCAAGTCCCCAAGAAGAAGCACCAAGAAGTGAATAGAAGTAAGTCCCCAAGAAGAGACTAAAGGTAAGTCCTCAAGAAGAGAATATAGGTGAGTCCACAAGATGAGCACCAAGAAGAGAGCAGAGGTAAGTCCCCAAGAAGAAGCACCAAGAAGAGAATATAGGAAAGTCCACAAGATGAAGCACCAAGAAGATAATAGAGGCATGTCCCCAAGAAGAAGCACCAAGAAGAGAACAAAGGCAAGTCCCCAAGAAGACGCACCAAGAAGAGAATATAGGTAAGTCCACAAGATGAAGCACCAAGAAGATAATAGATGCAAGTCCCCAAGAAGAAGCACCAAGAAGAGAACAAAGGCAAGTCCCCAAGAAGACGCACCAAGAAGAGAATATAGGTAAGTCCACAAGATGGAGCACCAAGAAGATAATAGAGGCAAGTCCCCAAGAAGAAGCACCAAGAAGAGAATATAGGTAAGTCCCCAAGAAGAAGCACCAAGAAGAGAATATAGGTAAGTCCCCAAGAAGAAGCACCAAGAAGAGAATAGAGGCAAGTCCCCAAGGAGAGAATAGAGGCAAGTCCCCAAGAAGAAGAACCAAGAAGAGAATATAGGTAAATCCACAAGAAGAAGCACCAAGAAGAGAACAAAGGCAAGTCCCCAAAAAGAAGCACCAAGAGAACAGAGGTAAGTCCCCAAGAAGAAGCACCAAGAAGAGAATAGAAGAAAGTCCCCAAGAAGAAGCACCAAGAAGAGAATAGAGAAAAGTCCCCAAGAAGAAGCACCAAGAGAACAGAAGTAAGTCCCCAAGAAGAATCACCAAGAACAGTGGTATGTCCACAAGAAGAATCACCAAGAACAGAACAGTGGTATGTCCACAAGAAGAATCACCAAGAACAGAACAGTGGTATGTCCACAAGAAGAATCACCAAGAACAGAACAGTGGTATGTCCACAAGAAGAAGCACCAAGAACAGAACACAGATATGACCGCAAGAAGAAGCACCAAGAACAGAACAGTTGTATCTCCACAAGAAGAATCACCAAGAACAGAACAGTGGTATGTCCACAAGAAGAATCACCAAGAACAGAACAGAACAATGTCCACAAGAAGAATCACCAAGAACAGAACAGTGGTATGTCCACAAGAAGAATCACCAAGAACAGAACAGAACAATGTCCACAAGAAGAAGCACCAAGAACAGAACAATGTTAACAAGAAGAAGCACCAAGAACAGAACAATGTCCACAAGAAGAATCACCAAGAACAGAACAATGTTAACAAGAAGAAGCACCAAGAACAGAACAATGTCCACAAGATGAATCACCAAGAACAGAACAGTGGTATGTCCGCAAGAAGAAGCACCAAGAACCCAACAATGTCCACAAGAAGAAGCACCAAGAATAGATCAATATCCACAAGAAGAATCACCAAGAACAGAACAGTGGTATGTCCACAAGAAAAATCACCAAGAACAGAACAGTGGTATGTCCACAAGAAGAATCATCAAGAACAGAACAATGTCCACAAGAAGAAGCACCAAGAACAGAACAATGTCCGCAAGAAGAAACACCAAGAACAGAACAGTGGTATGTCCACAAGAAGAAGCACCAAGGACAGAACACAGATATCTCCACAAGAAGAAGCACCAAGAACAGAACACTGTCCACAAGAAGAATCATCAAGAACAGAACAATGTCCACAAGAAGAATCACCAAGAACAGAACAATGTCCACAAGAAGAAGCACCAAGAACAGAACAATGTCACAAGAAGAATCACCAAGAACAGAACAATGTCCACAAGAAGAATCACCAAGAACAGAACAATGTCCACAAGTAGAAATCACCAAGAACAGAACAATGTCCACAAGAAGAATCCACCCTCGAAGGAAGACCAGGTCATTGATCCAACACACACACACCTATAAATACTTCAAGCCGGTGCACGCCAAGAGGGGTCAAGTTCGTCATAGCTAGCCGGCTCATCTAAATATTACCTAGCTGGAGCTCTGCCCGGGCAATATGGGGGATGGTTCCAGGAAGGCTTTTCTCGTACAAACTCTCTTTACAACTATACACAGTAACTACCATACCTTAATACTCCCATCTTTATACTTTCTACTCCGATCACACCTATAGAAAAGGGCACATTATGGAATCCACAGATTGAATACCAAAGCTAACATGAATCAAATCATAATCAAGTTATTCATGAGGTTTCCAGTAATAAGATTTTGAATTGATGATGATACAAAGGGACTACTAAAACAACATTCATAGTTTACCTATGGATATACATAGTGTGTCAATAATTTCCAGGAATGCTAAATATTTAAAGAAATACAAAAGTATAATAAAGTTTTATTTATAATTTCTCTAAATAATGACAGTCACTATCTATACACTTGTTCCATCTTTTTTTCCAGATATCAAAACACCTCTGAAAATCCTCATCTTTCAGGCTTTTCAAAATATTCTTCGAATTCTCCTTTATTTCAGGTATTGAGTCAAATCGAGGTCCTTTTAAGACTCTTTTAATTTTAGGGTAAAGGAAAAAGTCGCTGGGAGAAAGTTTAGGAGAATAGGGTGGCTGGGGTAGTAAAGCAATTCCGTGTTTAGCCAAATAGAGTTGTACAATGACTGCTGTATTATGTCTTTTTAAAATTTATTAATTTCAATTTAAAACTCTATATGTCCCCCTAGAGGCACTTGCGCTGTCATACATGTATGCCTTTACATTTGTCTATACATATATATACAATAATTTTAGGCCGTGAATAGAATAGTCATATGATGTTAACAATGAGAAAGAGAGAGAAAAAAGAACTGTGTACAAAAGAAAGAAGTTCCTGGCAATATGTACAATCAACATAATATAAATTATCAGTTTCTTAAAAGCTATTTGTTTCTATATAATTCAAAATATATCTACAAAAGGTATTTAATATACATATCTTTACTGGAAATAAAAATACTTGGATCTGTTACTCTTAAATTATTGTCGATTCTACACATTTTGGCCTACTTTGTGTAAGGCTATTACAGCTATACGGTTTTCTTTAACACCCCAATCCATTATCAAAAACAAATATATTCCAATTTTTTCTAAACACGTGTGCACGAGATATTCAAATAACAACTACTGTATTTTGAATACTTCACGCGGTCAAATTAAATTTTTTATCACTGATTTGGTTTTGTAACAATACACCTATCCCCCGATTTACACGGTAGATACGTTCCTTAGAAAAACGTGTAAATCGGGGGATAGGTGTACACAGAAATAAAAATAAAATGCATTGACAGGTTAAAATATGTAGTCAGCACATAAGCTCGGGATTCCTCGTGAGATGTGTACACAGCGCATGTATTCAATCACAGTAGCATTTAGTATAGTGCGATAAAAAAAGTATTTGAAAAACCGTGTAAAAGCGAAAATGTGTAAAACAAGTACCGTGTAAATCGGGGGATAGGTATATTTATGGCTAGACTAAGTATAGTCTTGAAAACAGGACAATCCAGTAAAAGATGTATTGAGGTTCGTTCCTCGTGGATAGATGATGTTGCCATCTTTAATTTATTGTATCTTGACGGCTTTTGTAGGATTTCCTGAAAAGAAAAGGCAGAGAGTGTATAGTCCAAAGGTAACCTATGGATATAAGCTTATAGGTCTCAAAATAAAAATAAGAGCATTAAGCCTCCAGAACAGTGGTATGTCCACAAGAAGAATCACCAAGAACAGAACAGTGGTATGTCCACAAGAAGAATCACCAAGAACAGAACAATGTCCACAAGAAGAATCACCAAGAACAGTGGTATGTCCACAATAAGAAGCACCAAGAACAGAGCAGTGGTATGTCCACAAGAAGAAGCACCAAGAACAGAACAATGTCCACAAGAAGAATCACCAAGAACAGAACAATGTCCACAAGAAGAAGCACCAAGAACAGAACAATGTCCACAAGAAGAATCACCAAGAACAGAACAATGTCCACAAGAAGAATCACCAAGAACAGAACAATGTCCACAAGAAGAATCACCAAGAACAGAACAATGTCCACAAGAAGAATCACCAAGAACAGAACAATGTCCACAAGAAGAATCACCAAAAACAGAACAATGTCCACAAGAAGAATCACCAAGAACAGAACAGTGGTATGTCCACAAGAAGAATCACCAAGAACAGAACAATGTCCACAAGAAGAATCACCAAGAACAGTGGTATGTCCACAAGAAGAATCACCAAGAACAGAACAATGTCCACAAGAAGAAGCACCAAGAGCAGAACAATGTCCACAAGAAGAATCACCAAGAACAGAACAATGCCCACAAGAAGAATCACCAAAAACAGAACAATGTCCACAAGAAGAATCACCAAGAACAGAACAATGTCCACAAGAAGAATCACCAAAAACAGAACAATGTCCACAAGAAGAATCACCAAGAACAGAACAGTGGTATGTCCACAAGAAGAATCACCAAGAACAGAACAATGTCCACAAGAAGAATCACCAAGAACAGTGGTATGTCCACAAGAAGAATCACCAAGAACAGAACAATGTCCACAAGAAGAAGCACCAAGAGCAGAACAATGTCCACAAGAAGAATCACCAAGAACAGAACAATGTCCACAAGAAGAATCACCAAAAACAGAACAATGTCCACAAGAAGAATCACCAAGAACAGAACAATGTCCACAAGAAGAATCACCAAGAACAGAACAATGTCCACAAGAAGAATCACCAAAAACAGAACAATGTCCACAAGAAGAAGCACCATTTCTTTTGAAAATATTTTTATTTGGAAATCTCTCAAGTATTTTTAAAAGAAACTTTTCCCTGGAGGCTTAATGCTCTTATTTTGATTTTGATTCAAGGGATTATTTTTATCGAAAAGCTTATAGGTCTGTTTATTTTGATACATGTTCAGGCTGTTTGCCCTCATGGTACTGGATATATCTCAACAACATCTGGTCGTAGATTGGTATTTATAGCTAAGAAAGTACGTTAGAAAACGCATTCAACTATATAAACAAATAGTTCTTAAAATAAAAGACACTTAAGCCATAAAAAGGTTTTTACAGACCTTACTGCAATGATAAAAGTTATTAAATGAGAGGGCTTGGCTCATCATTAGTAAACCCTCTCAGCGGTTTCACCAAATTAATCTCAAGACCACTCTACAATTGTATTGAATTGGTTTGTTTATATACCCTGCATTTTCTATGGAAGGTAGATTAGGGGTGTTTGGTGAACTATGGACATAAGCTTATAGGTCTGTAGATTTACATACATATAAATTTAAGGTATTGCATCGAGAAAAGCTCTTCCGCAAATATATATTATGAAAAAAATAGTACAAATGTTACCTTGTACTGGGATAAGGTTCATAAATTAAGAAAAAAATGCATCTCCTTATAGTGCAGCTGAAAGTTGCTGATGGCTTGCGCCATCTATCGGAATAAATATCAACAACAAAGGCTTTTATTAGGGCCCATTGCCCTGTATGGATTCGCCATACAACAACAAAATAATACAGTAATTTTTTTCTCCCTTTCCCCAAGTGCACGTGAGCCTTTGTTTGAAAAGGGATTTATTTACACATCTAGAACTTTCCTCACTACCTATTTAATTAATATCAACTATTCATTGATTTTGAATTATTCCATAAATCAATGAATAGTTGATATTTATACCGATAGATGGCGCAAGCCATCAGCAACTTTCATTTGCACGATAAGGATATGCCTTTTTTTCTTAATTTATGAACCTTATCCCAGTACAATGTAAAATTTGCACTATTTTTTTCATAATATATATTTGTTATGAAACCATATTTGCGGAAGAGATATTCTCGATGCAATACCTTGAATTTATATGTATGTAACTCTACAGACCTATAAGTCCATAGATTCACTAAACACCCCTAAGCTGCCTTCCATAGAAAATGCAGGGTATATCACAAGCCTTTTTCTTAAATTCTATATACAGTTACGAGCGTCATGCGTTCTTAATTTTTCAGTTTTCATCTCTGTCACCGTTTGCTTTTTTTTTTTGGAATGACGCTCTCCTATTGGTTGGCTACGATCACGCCACCTTTGCCCCCCCCCCCACTCGCTTTTTGGTTTTTGTAACTATTGTGTTGGAGCGGGTCGCGCCTTAAATAAATGCATATATTAGTTAATAACTAAATGGAATCCTCTCTTTCTTTTTCCCAGTAAGAGACGCCTACGGAAGCCAACAGTACATAGACAGATAAAGCACATAGGCTATAGTTATTAACTAATATATGCATCTATATAAGGCGCCAATTTATAATTGTAACAAATAGTATTTGAATAAAAACATTCAATCGGGTAAAACACGGGCGTTGCCCGGGTCATTCGGCTAGTTTACTAATAAACAAGAGGGTTAATAAGAAAGGTTCTAAGCTCATACAATCAGATAGCCCACAACGAGATTACGTCCCCAAGGAATGCAAGTACAACAAAGCCAGCCAGGTTTTATATAAGTCCAGTGGGAACACAATCCTCTGAGATGGAGCTTAGTTCCAAGGGAAGAAGCTGCTATCAGCATGGACCGAGTCCAGGCAATTGTTCTATTTAGGACTCCGAGTCCATCCTGCATGGGCTCTCTTACACACAGAGAAAGGCGCTGTAGGGCCGATTCTTCGTATCTCTACATGCCCTCACTGTTCCATACAGTATCAATGGGGTTTCTATGAGAAATTTTAAATAAATAAAACCATTAAACACAAATTTATTAATAAAACAAACTTCCAACTGTCCGTACTGCGATGAAAAAATAATGAGAGGGCCTGGCTCATCAGTAGTGAACCCTCTTTTTGCCAGAGTTTAAACCAACATAACGTTTCTTAGAGCTCTACTGTTGTATTGGACAATTGTGCTTATATATCCGAGAGGGTAGAGTTAATTTGGCTATGGTATTTAAGCAAACTATATATATCGGGATTCAGACAATAACTCTGAAAGATATTACAGTGACCTTTATTGAAAACACACGAGATAACCAAGTGTGAAAAAAATATTCTATATCCACTCATGGACAAAACTTAAGGAAGTTGTACCTTTTAGCATGTATATCGGGATTCAGACAATAACTCTGAAAGATATTACAGTGACCTTTATTGAAGACACACGAGATAATCAAGTTTGAGCAAAATTGTCTCGGTCTCCTTAAAAGAAAACGACTGGAGACATCAATAATTCCCACTTCCTTAAGTTTGGTTCATGAATGTTTGCATAATGTTTATTTAAACCAATAAATCTATATATATATAAATCAATGCTTGTATGTTTGTTTGTTTGTATGTCCGGTATATAAATTCGCAGTAGTTCACTAATTCAAACCAAAATTCCCCATACATAGGTAAAAAAAATCCGGGGAAGACGATAGGCTAATTTAAAAAATATATAAATCAATTATTAAAACTATATATTCAAATTATTCTACTTAGCTCACGAACAGCGCCCTCTATCAACGATTAAATTATGCTGATGCAAACAAATAGATAATGCTAATAACAAACAATTATTTTTAAAAATCTTATCTAAATATATATCACTCGGGTAGATATGCACACGGGTCAATCCCGGGGCGAAGCCCGGGTCACCCGTCTAGTATTTTTATAAAGTTGAATAACTATATAATTACATCTTTTTTTAATCTTTAAAATTACACGTTTTCCTTTTTGTTATCTCCTCTTTGTATATTTTAATATATAACCATTTTTAATCAACTTTTAAAATTCAATTTTGATTTATAAATGTTAATTTCATTGTAAATAGATCGAATAAATACTTTTACCTATTATAAACTATCACTTAAACCGGGGGTCGGTGGAAGGATGGTCTAAACCGTTGGTTTACGACCGCTACGACCCGGGTTCGATTCCCGCATTGGGCACTTTTTTCTGATTAAAAAAAAAATGCTCCAATAGCCCCTGATTCTTGCAAATGTCCAACCCCACCAGCGAGTGCAAGTAACCAAATAGAGCTCTGACACATTTGTAAGTGCAAAGTCGAATTGCTTTTCACATGTGTAGACTTGTGGTGCACTTACAGTAAAAAGCAGTCGCCTACTTCTACCCACCATGATTATCATGGACTGTACCACGTGTACTAGGGATAAGCAAAAAAAAATCACTTAAACCTCTCATTTGTACATAACCTCTGATGGGAGCGTTCGCTGATCGTAGTTGATCGCGCCAGGAGCATACGTGACCGCGAGCTTTGAACAGAATTTGAGAAAAAAAGGCATCTCCTGTGATCGTACAATTGATTAATCACACACACAAAGCCTTTATTAAGACACCAGTCAGATTCTCCTCCTTCATTGCCGGTATACAACAATATCCTCACATGGAATAAAATATCAATATAATGAAAGGATTTAAGCATGGATGTTCTTTTTATTGTCTTGTTTCTTTTAATGTATCTTTATTAAAAGAAACATTCGCGATTAAATCCTTTCATTTTATATATAGATGGCGCATTATTGCTTTGTAATGAAAAATGTCAATAAACAATACACCCCACATGGGAAACATCGAGTTTAACAATCAGTTAAACAACTTCATTGTGAATTTCTATGTCTACGAGGTATAATGTAAACAATTTATTAATTAAATTATATATAATAAAATGTCAATAAACAATACACCTCATTGAAACATTGAGTTTAACAATCAGTTAAACAACTGCATTGTAAATTACCATGTCTACGAGACATATTGTAAACAATTTATTAATTAAATTATAGAATAAAATGTCAATAAACAATACACCTCATGGAAACTTTGAGTTTAACAATCAGTTAAACAACTACATTGTAAATTTCTATGTCTACGAGGTATAATGTAAACAATTTATTAATTAAATTATATAATAAAATGTCAATAAACAATACACCCCACATGGAAACATTGAGTTTAACAATGAGTTAAACAACTACATTGTAAATTTCTATGTCTACGGGACATAATGTAAACAATTTATTAATTAAATTATTGAATAAAATGTCAATAAACAATACACCCCACATGGAAACATTGAGTTTAACAAACAGTTAAACAACTTCATTGTAAATATCTATGTCAACGAGGTATAATGTAAACAATTTATTAATTAAATTATAGAATAAAATGTCAATAAACAATACACCTCATGGAAACATTGAGTTTAACAATCAGTTAAACAACTGCATTGTAAATTTCTATGTCTACGAGGTATAATGTAAACAATTTATTAATTAAATTATAGAATAAAATGTCAATAAACAATACACCTCATGGAAACATTGAGTTTAACAATCAGTTAAACAACTTCATTGTAAATTCCTATATCTACGAGGTATAGTGAATGTAAACAATTTATTAATTAAATTATAGAATAAAATGTCAATAAACAATACACCTCATGGAAACATTGAGTTTAACAATCAGTTAAACAACTACATTGTAAATTTCTATGTCTACGAGACATAATGTAATCATTTTATTAATATCAAAAACTGGAGAAAAATAAGCAATCCCTCGAAATATTTTGTGTAGTTGATGATACCTAAATTAATTTTTAACTTATTCTCTTAGATTTAATGTTTCATAATTAGCAATCAAGTTTAAAGGTTTTTAAATAATTATATCACGACAAAAATCGAATAATACAATCTGAAGTATTTTTCAGACGACGGTTACTCATAGCTCTTCGTTCGGAAAATTCATCTTTTATTGAGTTAACTATTTTTTTCAATACAAAGATATAGGGCGCCATCTGTTATTAAATTTTGAAACTATTTTAAGCGAGAAATTTATTTTCATTATAAAGAAAGAAATGAACATTGTCTTACCGTACTTTCTGGGATGGAAAACTTAGTAGAAGTGGTTAACATACCGTGGTTAACCCTCTACTGGGAGGTTCACTACTGATGAGTCATGCCCATTCCTCCCTTACAATAATTTTTATTTCGCAGAAAGAACAGTAAAGTACACTCATGGACAAAACTTAAGGCAGTTGTACCTTTTAGCATGTATATTGGGATTCAGACAATACATTCATGGACAAAACTTAAGGAAGTTGTACCTTTTAGCATGTATATTGGGATTCAGACAATACACTCATGGACAAAACTTAAGGAAGTTGTACCTTTTAGCATGTATATAGGGATTCAGACAATACACTCATGGACTTAAGGAAGTTGTACCTTTTAGCATGTATAACGGGACTCAGACAATACACTCATGGACAAAACTTAAGGAAGTTGTACCTTTTAGCCTGTATATCGGGATTCAGACAATACACTCATGGACTTAAGGAATTTGTACCTTTTAGCATGTATATCGGGACTCAGACAATACACCCATGGACAAAACTTAAGGAAGTTGTACCTTTTAGCATGTATAACGGGATTCAGACAATACACTCATGGACAAAACTTAAGGAAGTTGTACCTTTTAGCATGTATAACGGGATTCAGACAATACACTCATGGACAAAACTTAAGGAAGTTGTACCTTTTAGCATGTATATCGGGATTCAGACAATACACTCATGGACAAAACTTAAGGAAGTTGTACCTTTTAGCATGTATATCGGGATTCAGACAATACACTCATGGACTTAAGGAAGTTGTACCTTTTAGCATGTATAACGGGACTCAGACAATACACTCATGGACAAAACTTAAGGAAGTTGTACCTTTTAGCCTGTATATCGGGATTCAGACAATACACTCATGGACTTAAGGAATTTGTACCTTTTAGCATGTATATCGGGATTCAGACAATACACTCATGAACAAAATTTAATGAAGTTGTACATTTTAGCATGTATATCAGGATTCATACAATAACTCTGGACGATATTACAGTAACCTTTATTGAAGACATACGAGATAACCAAGTGTGAACAAAATTATCTCTGTTTCCTTAAAAAAAAAACCAGACGACTGACGATATCAAAGAATTTCCACTTTCTTAAGTTTTGTCTATAAGTGTATTTTTTAAATTCTAAAATAAATAAAATTTAGTGATAGTAGTTTCATAATATTTATTACTTTTGTTATTTTATCATAGATTTTTTACTGTAATTATTATTTCGAAGAGGTTTGCTACTGATGTTGAGCCCATAACCCTTTTTATTTATATATAAACACAAGGTAATAAGACCAAATCCAAATAAATAGTGCGTGACGTTTCCGTAACAACGTTGTTACAGAAACGTCACACACTATTTATTTATTTGGATTTAGTCTTATTACCTTGTGTTTATAATCTATAATCCAAATTGTGCTTTACTATTTATGTATAATGTCGCACAATAATATAAGGTTGTCCCAAAAGTTCGTATTTTTCCCAAAACGTTGTTTTTTTCTTATTACTTGGTGAATAATAATATTATTATAAAGTTAGTGAACACTTTGCAAAAAAAATGAAATACCAATATTATTCGCCGTTATGTATAATGTATTCTGTATAAAGTAATTGTCTTAAAGATAGAGGCTGTCTGGTCAGCTTTTATAGTTCTTCAAATAAAAGACACTTTCGGTCAGTAAATCTTTTTATTATCTCGTAAAGTAATTGTATTATGTATTAAAGCTCGCTCGCGTTTATTAAAAAGGAAACTCATCTTCCTTCATGTTTTATTTTATTTGATTATCTAAACAGGAAGAGTTCTATCGCTTATTAATAACTAACCGAATGACCCGGGCAACGCCTGTGTTTTACCCGATTGAATGTTTTGATTCAAATACTATTTGTTACAATTATAAATTGTGGTCATGTGGCCTAGTGGTCATGGCATCTCTGCCCGGTAAGCGGAAGGTCGTGGGTTCGATTCCCATCCCTTGACACTTTTTTTTATTTTATCCATTCTGACCAAAATCTATCCGTGAACTTCACACAGTGAACTTCACACAGACAGAATAAGGCAATTATATAAGTAGATATTATTACTTGGCGAATACATAATACAGACCACATTAACTAATAGTTTATTTTAACTCCTGGCATTTCAATAACATCCTGTGACTCTCTTCAGGGAAATGAATGTATAATACATAATACAATTAAAAGCATAAAAAGACTCCAGGGAAAAGATTCTTTTAAAAATATAGGAGGTCTATGTTGTGGTAACTAGAACCACCGGTAAGACCAGGAAACGGCGCACATGGCCTTATGAACCACATCTTCCATTTAATTGTATTCCACGTTGTATTACTCCGGGAAATAAATTTTAACACGGCTCTATAATTCGAGAAATAGGAGGTCTATGTTGTGGTAACTAGAACCACCGGTAAGACCAGGAAACGGCGCACATGGCCTTATGAACCACATTTTCCATTTAATTGTATTCCACGTTGTATTACTCCGGGAAATAAATTTTAACACGGCTCTATAATTCGAGAAATAGGAGGTCTATGTTGTGGTAACTAGAACCACCGGTAAGACCAGGAAACGGCGCACATGGCCTTATGAACCACATTTTCCATTTAATTGTATTCCACGTTGTATTACTCCGGGAAATAAATTTTAACACGGCTCTATAATTCGAGAAATAGGAGGTCTATGTTGTGGTAACTAGAACCACCGGTAAGACCAGGAAACAGTGCACATGGCCTTATGAACCACATCTTTCATTTATTTGTATTCCACGTTGTATTACTTTGGGAAATACATTTTAACACGGCTCTATAATTCGAGAAATAGTAGGTCTATGTTGTCGTAACTAGAACCACCGGATAGAGCAGGAAAAGATGCACATGGCCTTATGAACCACATCTTCCATTTAATTGTATTCCACGAGATATTAAAAAATATCTTGAGCTTTCGGGCAAGTAAGCCCTTCTACAGGAGAAAATGCTTTAAATGGTTAATACTTGCCCGAAAGCTCGATATATTTTTTTAAATAAAAAAATATTTTTAAAAGAATATTTTCCCTGGAGGCTTTATGTTTTTTATTTTAATATTGATTCAAGGGATTATTTTATCGAATACATAGTACAATTACTTTACGAGATAATAAAAAGATTTACTGACCGAAGTGTCTTTTATTTGAAGAACTATGAATGCCGGCCAGACAGCCTCTATCTTTACGGCAATCCTTATCCTTTCCTTATATATATAAAAATGAAATGCGAAATCGATGTTTGTTATCGCATCACGCAAAATCTACTGACTCAATCATTATGGAATTTCGCATGTAGGTAGCTGAAGATTTCGTTTAACATATAGGCTATTCAAAAAACTACAAAGGTTAATGTACTTTTTTTAAAAAATTATTTAACTGAAATGGATTAGTTCCCGCCTTTTGCCGCTTGGCGCCGCACTGGTCGCGACGAATTTGATTGGTTAATAATTTTACACTTATTTTGTTTGTTTACACGCTGCATTATTCAAAAGGTAAGATTATATATACACTGCGTGACATTGAAAATGGAACACCAAGAAATAGTGGCCAGAAAATTATGCAAATTTCAGGGTAGACGCGCCTAACCGAGTTATGCAAATGATGTAAAATGCGCAGCTCTCGTGCGCACATGGAGTAAGATATAAGGGAAGGAACTTGCAGAAAGGACAGTATTCGTGTCGTTATTTCTTCAAGGAAAATCATTGTAGAAATTTTGTTCTTGTGTCAAAAGACACGTGTAATAACAGAGAATGCCAGGTCATCGTAAACGGAGGCAGTTCAAGCAGACAGACGCTTTTACGAGGGGCATGGTGATCGGACTGAAAAGGGCAGGTTGGTCCATACGTTAAAATCGCAGCTGATACACACCTTGGTGCGTCCACGGTGCACCGACTGTGGAGAAGATGGTCGGAACAAGGAAATGTGGCAATTTATAGGAATGCCGGTGCAACCAGAGTGACGTCAGCACGTGTGGATCGGCGTATCCTTCGACAAGCAGTGGCGGCCCCACAAGCCACTTGTACCGCCATCCTGCAACATGTGCAAGACACCCTAGATCATTCCATCTCGACCAGAACCATTTCCCGTCGATTGGTTGCTAATGGCTTGCACTCATGCCGTCCGCTAAGAAGACTGCCATTGACCCCACCGAATAGGCGCCAACGTTTGGAATGGTGCCGGGCTAGATCGACGTGGATGACGGAATGGCACAGGGTCGTGTTCTCAGATGAGTCGCGTTTCTGCTTGTCCAGTGATAGTCGCCGTGTACGCGTGTGGCGTCGACGTGGAGAAAGGTCCAATCCGGCAGCAATTGTGGAACGCCCCACCGTGCGACAACGTAGAATCATGGTTTGGGGCGCAATCGCGTATGATTCCAGGTCACCTTTACTTCGTATTCAGGGCACTATGACGGCCCAACGATACGTTGATGATGTGCTGCGACCGGTGACACTCCCCTACCTTCAGGGGGTACCCAATGCCCTTTATCAGCAGGATAACGCCCGACCGCACACTGCTCGCATTAGCCAACAAGCTCTGCAAGATGTACAGATGCTTCCCTGGCCACCGTACTCTCCTGATCTCTCACCAATCGAGCACGTCTGGGACATCATTGGACGCCGTTTGCATGCCTTGCCACAGCCGCGTTCAGAAGACGAACTGTGGCAAATGGTTGAGAGAGAATGGAGAGCCATCCCTCAGGACGCCATCCGTACTCTGATTGACTCTCTACCTAGACGTGTTGCTGCGTGCATCGCCGTCCGCGGTGGTCCTACTTGCTACTAAGCCGACGCCGTTCTCGCTCTGTATTATGACTATCATTTTGAAATAAAGATCACTTATTGTTCGTCCCTGTCTCTCTCTGTCTGCCGAGTTTCATCACTTTCTGGCCACTATTTATTGGTGTTCCATTTTCAATGTCACGCAGTGTATTTATTAAACTCTCGAAATATTATTGTTTAGAAATATTTTTCTAATTTAATTGATACTACGTTTTTTTAGATAAGGTACACTATTTGATTCTCATAAGGAATATTCATATCTCTTCTCTATCTCTATATATATAAAAGTCAATTCCTGTCTGTCTGTTTCGCGATAAACTCAAAAACTACTGAACCAATTGGTTCCAAATTTTGCATGTCGCTTTTTATAAACCTGAGGAAAATTTTTGGCTACATTTTGCTTATTATTTTTGGCTATTTCTTTTTCTCATTTGAAGAACTTTTTTTACGCGGAGTAAATACGAGGCTTACGCGGAGTAAATACGAGGGAAAGTAACAACACGAGGCCAATTAAGCGACCATTAAGCGACTGCATTTCTTTTCAAGTTGCTTGCTTACTTTTTTTAAAATATCTTTTTATACGAGTGTCACTTTTTTTTACAAAAGTATTGAGAGAGAAATTTATATTACTAAGTTAAGGTAAGTTTCAAACAATGCAAACTTTACAAAATTAGCGTTACTGTATGTAAACAATGGCTTTCTTATTTTTTATTAATTTTTGTTTTTTTTTACAGTCAATATGATAATTCTTAAAATTAAACAAACAATAGTCAATATGCAAAAAATACAGTAGTGAAAATTTAATATGAATTACTGTCTCATTTAACAGCCAAAACATGTGTTTGTCTAAAATTTATATTGCTAAGTTAAGGTACGTTCACACAATGCAATTTAAAAAAAGCATTACAAAATTAGCTTTACTGTATGTAAACAATGGCTTTCTTACTTTTTTATTAATTTTTGTTCTGGCCTTTTTTTTTTACAGTCAATATGATAATTCTTAAAATTAAACAAAAATTGTCAATATGCAAAAAAATACAGTAGTGAAAATTTAATATGAATTACTGTCTTATTTAACAGCCAAAACATGTGTTTGTCTATAATCCATATACCCTTTGGTTTTTATCAGCCTAAAATATTAACATGGCTATTTTGGCATTAGTTTTTTTTTTTCGTATTATTATTTTTTTTCTGACATGTTGATAGGGCACTACATTTTTCAATGTTACGGTTAGTAAACAATGCAGATTTGACAATATTTAGAAACTTTTGTTTTTTAATTGTTGTAATGGCCTTTGTTTTGTTATTCTTTTAAAAAAATCATATGTTTCATTGATAGTTTAAAATTTAGTCTGTTGTTGTCATTTATTTTATTCGGTTGCCATTTCTGTATATTTTGTTTGTGGTAGTTCAATTATGCTGCCTTCTTTTTGTCTACGCAGATATTAGGCTAGGGAAAAAAAATAGTTGAGGATTCTAAAGATTGACCTGTTTGACATGTTTTGCCATTAGTTTTTTTTTGCCTTATTTTTTTTCTGCAGAAATGTTGAGAGAGAAATTTGTTTTAGTTACCAAGTTATGGTTAGTGAACATGGTTAGTGTAACTTATTCTGATACTTTGGATTTGTTTTGGGTCTGCACTGTTTTCCTTAAAAGCTTTCTTTTTTTATATATATATATATATATATACAAAAATATCTTTGGTACTGATTGTGCTATTTCTGTTTTTTTAGGACATATTTTCAAATTGAATCATCCCATTTGATATGCCTCGCAAAAGATCTGCAATTGGAGTAAGAACTCCTGCAGCTCGACGCATGGCTGCCCGAGCTGCTAGAGGCCAAAGTAGCCGCACATTGGAGAATCCCCAACAGTCTCAAGCCCGCCATGTCGATTAACAAGGCTCAAGGTCAGTCCCTCAAAATTGCTGGCATTGACTTGGAGCAACCCTGTTTCTCGCATGGGCAATTGTATGTTGACTGCTCTAGAGTTGGCTCAGAAAGAAATCTTTATGCTTTGGCTCCAGAAAATAATACTTCAAATTTTGTGTATTCTTCTGTGTTGTCATGAATATATATTTTTTTAATGCTATTTTAGTCTTTTTTTTGTTGTTGTTTGAGTGGTATATTATTTTCATAATTCTTTCTATATACGTATATATTTGATGACAAAATATTGATGCACCCCGCCTTTGCAATGGTACCCGTCTCTGTGTTAAAAGATTGTGGCCTCATGTGGTAGAGGCAACCATTTTGACTGGTTGTTTTCAAAATGAAGAGGTTTTTATTCCCCGGATTCCTCTGATTCATGATGATAAACATTCTCCTTTGCATTTTAAAAGATTGCAGTTCCCCATTCAAGTTTCTTTTTCCATGTCGATTAACAAGGCTCAAGGTCAGTCCCTCAAAATTGCTGGCATTGACTTGGAGCAACCCTGTTTCTCGCATGGGCAATTGTATGTTGACTGCTCTAGAGTTGGCTCAGGAAGAAATCTTTATGCTTTGGCTCCAGAAAATAATACTTCAAATTTTGTGTATTCTTCTGTGTTGTCATGAATAATTTTTTTTTATGCTATTTTAGTCTTTTTTTTTTTGTTTGTTTGAGTGGTATATATTTTTCATAATTTTTTCTATATACGTATATATTTGTATATATTTGAAAGGTAAAATCTCTAGAATTAGAATATTCAAGGACAGTTGCAGATTATTATGATTTATATTAATATTAGTTTTTTTTTTTTTTTTTCAGAAAAACATCTACGAATGTTTGACTGGGGTCTGAAAACATTAGATTACAGGCTGCTGGCTAGGCTTGGTCAATCACGGTCACTCTTCTCAAGCAATTTCAATCCTTATCCCTTTTTACCCAAAGAGCTTAATAGACCTACAGAGGATGCAATATATAAGAGTTAACACGCTGGGGCGGGTGCCTCGGAGGTTGGGTGGAAAATCTGCCAACTATTTGAACTATGTATTACTTCGGTGTTGCTATTCTATGGCTCTAATACTATTTATTAGTAATGTTCTTTCAGTATGAAGGAAATTGCACTCGGGGGAATTCCCGGGCGAAGCCGAGAGTGAAGTGGACAAAGTGAAATTTTCAGGTTATGCCGACCATTTTCCTTTATTCACACTACTCATTAGATTTTTTTTTTTTTTTTAAGAATAAAAGCCCAGTTTGGTTACTTGCACTCACTGGAGGGGTTGGACTTTTTCAAGAATCAGGAGCCATTGGGGCATTTTTTTTTTTCAGAACAAAGTGTCAGAATCTGCATTCGATGATCCCGGGTCATGGTTTTTAAAAATTAACAGTTTTGACCACTCCTCCAAACAGCACTCTATTCATTAGATGTGTTTGTGAAATGGATCCTATATTTCAGATTTTTTTACAAGCATTTTCAATATTGCTGTTTGCAATTTATCTCCATTTTGCTGAAAGAAAATTCATTACATTGAGTTTACAAACAGTTGGGGCCTCTATTCATTCATGAGTAAACCTAGCTCGAACACTACCCAGGCGAAGCCGGGTCCAGTCGGGTAAAACCCGGGCGTTGCCCGGGCCATTCGGCTAGTTACTTTATACATAATACATAAGACATTATACATAACGGCGAATAATATTGGTATTTCATTTTTTGCAAAGTGTTTACAAACTTTTGGGACAACATTGTAGATTCTTTCTGAATTTAGAGCAATCCATAATATATGTATATTTTTAAAATAAGGCTTATTTTGGATTGTAATAATATTATTTACTAGACGGGTGACCCGGGCTTCGCCCCGGGATTGACCCGTGTGCATATCTACCCGAGTGATATATATTTAGATAAGATTTTTTAAATACTTGTTTGTTATTAGCATTATCTATTTGTTTGCATCAGCATAATTTAATCTAATCTTTGATAGAGGACGGTGTTCGTGAGCTAAGCAGAATAATTTGAATATATAGTTTTAATAATTGATTTATATATTTTTTAAAATAGCCTATCGTCTTCCCCGTATTTTTTACCTATGTATGGAAATTTTGGTTTGAATTAGTGAACTACTGCGAATTTGTATACCGGACATACAAACAAACAAACATACATTGATTTATATATATATAGAAGAAGATATTCAAAGATATACAAGATATCAAAGATATATGCATAAAATAATATTTTTAACTTCCTACCTCTATACTTGTAGACATGTTGTGAATATGCAATATAAGCAAAAAACAAAAAACCTCGTAAAAGATAGACGATTGGTCCATCGAAATATTGGATAAATAAAAACTCTTATTGTAATCCAAAATAAGCCTTATTTTTAAATATATATATTATGGATTGCTCTATATTCAGAATGTTTAGAACTGTTTCTATTTAAAAATGTAAATCGACGCAATTATCTATAGCTAGGATATCGCGTTTTGTGTGTGTTGAAATTAAACCAATCTTTTAAATCTCAACTACCGTCAAAATTACAAGGTTGTCCCAAAAGTTCGTAAAGACTTGCAAAAAATTGAAATACCAATATTATTCGCCGTTATGTATAATGTCTTTGTATTATGTATAAAGTAATTGTATAAAGTATTATATTATGTATTCGCCGTAATAATATTATTCGACAAGTAATAAGAAAAACAACGTTTTTAAGAAATACACGAACTTTTGAGACAACCTTATATTAATGGCTTTTATCAAGTGTACCTGAAAAAGTGTGACAAAAATTGTAGCTAAAGCAAAAAAAAAAAAATCAATTATGCATGTTAATTTATATAAAAAAAAAACTCGTATATCGTTTCCTTTTAAAATCAGTCTTAAATACAAGAGAATAAAATAGTAAAATTTGAAGCTAATAAAATAAAAATATATATTTTAGGGCAATTTTCAGCATAGATAACTTTCTCATATTATGTAGGCTTGTGTTCATATATCAAAAAGTCTGAAGAGTATATAGTATAATAGTTTCGAAATGCCTCAAAGAATTCAACTTCTGTAGATCGTATCTTATTAACATTTTAAAGTGAAATAATTTGAAAAATAAAATTTTAAAATGAAACACAATATGATAATAGTAAAATGAAATGATATACTATAATTAGAATCCTTATATTAATTAGAGTGATAATGATATAATTTTAAATAAAAAGACATATATTGGATCAAAATATCATTTATTTTCCCAATATTTCAGTTGGCTGAACGCCAACCTTTATCAAGGTATTAAAACATTTTAAAGTGTGTCAACAACAAACCTTTAACACCTTGATAAAGGTTGGCGTTCAGCCGACTGAAATATTGGTAAAAATAAATGATATTTTAATCCAATATATGCCTTTTTATTTAAAGATTTATTTATGGATTGCTCTATTTTCAAAATGGTATAATTATAATAAATAACCCTGCCCAGCACAAGTAAGTGATTGCCCTGTAGGGCGAAGTACGGTGTCGTGAACCCCGAGTGAGCCGCTACGGTATCCGAGAAAAGGGAACTCTGAAATGTGGCTTACTAACGGGGCAATGGCACCGCCCCTTTCCATGGAGCAACACTTTTTTTGGACAAGACACCACCACCACCATAATAAATAACATTCGTTAAAACTATATTCTCCTGACAAACAACCACTAGAAGAGAAGCCGGGCGAAGCTGGGTCTTGCAGAGTCAGTATATAGTGATCCTTATAATATTATACCACAACAAAATATGAAAAATGTTTTGTTATTGATTTAATTTTAATCTTTGAATAGCTTATATGTTAATCTATATATTCAGCTACCTATACATGCAATATTTTGCAAAGGTTTATTCAGTAGTTTTGGTAGAGAAGAGTAACAGACATAAATTTATCTTGACAAGAACAGATTCAGTATGAAGTGAGTGTTTGCACAGAAAATATTATTTAACCAATGTTCGTTTGGCAACTCTTCCCTCGGGTAATAACCGGATGAAGCCGAGAACACTCGCTAATATTTTATATTTTTATAGAATTATATATATTCTACCTGTTTTATGTGTGTGTCTCTCCTTATTTATTCATTATTGTATTTATATAACCTTATATATGAACGATATAATAAAATTAAGTTCAATCTCTCTCTCTCTTTCTATTATTTTTATAATATATAGTAAATTAACATTTTCTATATACATATGTGGTGGTTTGTGAAGCTGTCGTGGTAGTTGTGTTGTGAGTGATGGTAAGGACACACAGGAGACAGGATTCAGAGGCATAAACTGTAGGGAGTAGATCGAGGAGGAAAGATAGAAGATCTGAGAACAACCCCTAGAACAACTGGTGTCGAGATCACCTCGATGAGAACTGTCCCTTGATCATCACATCCAGCTGCTTTCAAATGGGGATATTGCGTATATATATATTCGAAGCCTTATCTAGCGCGTGGCTTTGTTTCAGCCATTTTGGTTAACTCTTTAAAACCATACAGGCGATTTTTGAAAAGTAAAATTTGTGTTCGTCGGAATTCTGAGATGGAACAGAGAGCGGTCATTAAATTTAATGCAAAACTTGGTAGAAGTGCATCGGAAACATATATTTTGATGAAGCAAGTTTATGGTACGTTATATTTGAGTAAATCAAATGTTTTCATTTGGCACAAACGTTTTTCGGATGGAAGAAATACGCTAGAAGATGATAAGCATACTGGACGACCAAGTTCTTCGAAGACACCAGAAAGTATAGAAAAAGTGCGAGAATTTGTTGCAAACAAATGAGAATGATGGCAGAGGTTTTACACATCAACAAATAAACGATTCGAACCATTCTGCATGAAGATTTGGGGGTAAAACTATAGTCTGTGCTAAATTTGTTCCACACACTTTAACGGGGTAGCAGAAATCATTGAGAATTGCACATTGCAGGGACATCATTTCTGCCTATGAAAATGATTCAAACTTCCTGAAATCAATTGTTACGGGTGATGAAACATGGTGTTTTCAGTATGACCCAAAGACAAAGCGCCAAAGTGCCGAATGGAAGTAAAAAAACTCTCCACAAGCCAAAAAAAACGCGAAAAGTGCCATCAAAAATCAAAACAATGCTGATTACCTTTTTCGATAGTAGAGGTATTATCCACAAAGAATTTGTTCCCGCTGGACAAACCATTACTGGAGAGTATTATTTAAACGTTTTGAAACGTTTGATTGCCAGAATTCGTCGCATTCGTCCAGAATATCGCGATGAAGGCAGTTGGTGTTTGCTGCATGATAATGCACCGAGTCACTCCTCAGTCATTTTTCGTCGCTTTTTGGCCAAAAATAACGTCTGTGTGTTGAATCATCCTCCGTACTCGCCTGATTTAGCACCATGTGACTTTTATTTATTCCCAAAAATAAAATTGAAGATAAAAGGTTGTTTTTTAATGATATCCCGACCATCTAGACAGCTGCGACGAGCACTTTGGAGGCGATTCCTCAAAGTGGCCTGCAAGAGGCATTTAATTCCTTATTAAATCGTTGTAACATATGTATTGAATCCAGAGGGGATTATTTTGAATGAGAAAAATAGTAGAAATTGAATTAGCTTGTTTCTGTTTTATTTTACAAACCCATTCTTAAAAATTATTTGCGCCACACTGTGTATATAGTAATATTTATACATTTAAAAAAGGTTGTTTATATAGTTTCTCTTACTATACAATTTTAATCGAAGATAATTTCTACGTTGTTCTTATACAAAGAGAGAATAACGCACGTGTTTTAGTTCAAAACACAAACAACCTCGATAAGGATAGGCGAGTTGCCCTTCTAAATATTGGACACAGATAAATATTTTAAATCCAATATATGCATTTTTATTTCAATAATTCGGCTATTAAGTGTATTTATTGAGATAAAATCATTGAAATTAATTTTATTAAGAAATAAAATGATCAATTTGAGTGTTTGATAAACTAAGGAGTATATTTATATTTAAACGCCATTAAGGACTTTATTTATTAATACAACTTCATTTTTATACTTATCTAAAGAACTAATTGTTGTGAGATTATTCCCTCTAAATAAACCTTTACCTTATTTGAAGAGGATGGTTTTATTATAGTTGTTTATAAGTAAATCTTATTGTATATTTTGATCTTTTATATTCAAGATAGAAATTTTATCTATGTAAATATGTTGATAAGATTGAATGAAGCCTAATCCATTGCCATCAACCTCATATCTAAATATTGAATCCAAGATGGGAATTTCAACTCTATACATTTGTTAATGAAAGGTGTTTGGTACCTAATCTATAAGGAGGGGGTGGACTTACCATTAACCTTATATCTTAATATTTAATTCAAGCTGTAAATACTATAAACTTGCTAATAAAAGTGTTTGATACTTAATATATATATAATAAACTTACCAACAATCTTAAGATTCTTCGAAGAGTCCAGCAAGGAACAGATAAAGATCTGAAGTCTGAACCTTCACTCGACGAAGTTCCCTCCTACGGCGTCTTTTTTCGCGGCGAACTTCAGCCTCTTTTTCTTGCTGAAGTTTGCAAACTTCAAGTTGGTTTGCAACAGCAGTGAGGAATTCAATTTTATCTTCCTTTTCTTGAAGATATTCAGTTGGGCTACATGTTGGAGCAGTAGTTGCCTTAAAAAATCTGCCTCTAGCCTCAAGAACATCTTCAAAAAGAATCCTTGAAGGCCGAGACATGATCTTTTGTGGCTCTTCTTTAGCTCCAAAAAACTTCACTTCAATTTTTTTGGAGAAAGTCAATCGCTTCTCTGGTACTGGTTTTCTTCTGGAGATGAAGAATGAAATTTCCTCTTGAAAATATTTTTCAATAATTTCTTCCCAGTTGTTGGGCTTTTGGAGGTATTCGTCTTTTTCCGCGTTGCAGCAACAGCTAGAGTTACCCATAATTATGGCGTTTTAAACAAATGTTATCTTTTGTCAATTTTTGTGTTTATAAATTACAATGCCAATTGTTAATCACGGATAAGATAAATAGCTTTTCTCAAGTTTCCTGTAATTGATCATTTTCAAAGATATTTTTAATTTATTAAAAATTATATATAATTACGCATTAAATATATTTTAAAATCTTAACGGAAATTTTGAAGATAATTCATATAATAATGTACTAAATAAAATTAAATTAGAAAGAAATAACCTTTATATAGTTTATAAAAGGGAAATTAATCAGAAAACAGAAAAACTTTAAAATCGAACCAATCGAACTGTGTCACCTTTCGCACAAATTCATAACGATTCTTTCTGATTTGTAATACAAGCTTGTCCCAAAGGTTCGCAAACACTTGCAAAAATTTGAAATATCAATATTATTCGCCGTTATGTATAATATCTTTGTATTATTTCCTGGATATATATAATTCCTGGATCCTCGAGTTGGTCTCGAGGACCACGTCATCACCATCTCCTCAGCGGCGAAGTACTCGATCTACGTGTTCTTCGTAGATCGCGAAATACGTGGTGTCGTTGGAGACCCACTGGCGATTCTCCACCAAACTCTGCAGAGCTGGCAGAGGCGCCATGTTCATTGTACATAGTATGATGCATATATATAATATATAATTATATTTTTTTAAATAGTGCAGACTGTGTACTTTACATGTATTGACAAGATATCAATAAAATTAATTGCCAATTGTCTTTGTATTATTATATAAAGTAATTGTATTATGTATTATTATGTATTCGCCGTAATAATATTATTCGCCAAGTTATAAGAAAAACAACGTTTTAAGAAAAACACGAACTTTTGGGACTACCTTATAGAACTAGCGGCCTCGGGTCGGTGACAGAGCCACAACACCAGCTTTGGCAAACTGAGAAGCGTCCACCTAGAGACCATGGTTTCGGGCTTATGGCCCTTGTCAGTCTATGCTTCTATGGATCAATTTCCTCCCGGCAAATTTTCCATCTCTATATTTATATATATATAATATGATTATTTTGTTTTTTTTTTGTTAAAAAAGATAGAGAATTGAAGGTGCAGTCGTGAAAAAGGAAATATAATTATTTACTTATCAAGTAGTTTTTATTTTGAATTACTTGAAGAAAATTACACGTAAAATTATTTTTCACAGTAATATAGAACCTATAAAATGAATTCTATATTCGTGAATTTAAAAATGGTAGGTTAACTATAAATTATTTACAACAATATTCAAAGTGTTATGTTCTAAATCTATAGTCAAAAATAAAAGAATAGTCAATGATAAAACTAAAATACATGTTTTTAAAATATATATATATTTGCATTTTAGATTATATAATATAACGATTATCGCTTGAAAATTTGCATCTATATATATATATAAATTATAAAGAAATATAAAAGAAATAAATGCTAGAATAAAAAGAACGCGCTTTCAAAACAAAGGAATTGATGATGATAAATGCAAAAAATCTACGATTGTAAAATAGATTAAATTAAAAAATAAAAATAACTGTTAACATTAGGAAAATAAAAACAGAACTAACATACGAAGAAAAAAATAACGAAAATTTTGGTATATAGATCGTTATGTGTAGTTCAGAATCTTCGGAGGAGATAGCTTAGGACTTTACAATGGAAAACTCTGTTACGGTATTATCTATATAGATTAATCCGATATTTTGATGGACCAATCTTCCATCTTTTACGAGGTATTTTGCCGTGAAGCACGCAGCAGATCGCGTGCTTCAGGTGAGCCACTAGACGTCTTGTAAGCTTATTGGGCGATAAATCATCTAATATAAATTGTAGATTCTATTAACTCAATATATATTTAAGGTATTATTGAGAGGGAAAGAAGAGAAGAATGTGAATTGAGATCGTGAATTTACAGTAATGGAAAAACAAGAATAAGTTGTTATAATGCTATCCTTAACGATGGTAACAATATACAACAAAATGTTTATTAAGACCTTTTGGTCTTATACAGATTCTCCGAGTAGAACAGGGTATAAACAGAAATAACAGGAATAGTAACAATAATCAGCAATGGCATTTACAATGTATTAAATAAGGGGAAAGAAGAAAGAAAGGACTTGGTATAAACTTATATACAAGCAATCGTTAACAAGCAGTTTCTTATCCCTTCCAAAATCCTATCCTATTATTCTCATGCCCAGCAATGGCCGCAGCCTTGCAGAAAATTGACATAGACCCAGAGCAGCAGCTTTACACACCCAAGATAGTGGATATTGCTGCTGCTGTGATAAAGATGCATGGAGACATCTGAGGCTCTTCTTTGGACACGACAACAACAGAAAATTGACATAGACCCAGAGCAACAGCTTTACACACCCAAGATAGTGGATATTGCTGATGCTGTGATAGAGATGCATGGAGACATCTGAGGCTCTTCTTTGGACACGACAACAACAGAAAATTGACATAGACCCAGAGCAGAAGCTTTACACACCCAAGATAGTGGATATTGCTGATGCTGTGATAGAGATGCATGGAGACATCTGAGACTCTTCGTTAGACACGACAAAAATAACAACAACAATCCTATCCTACAGCCTCAAAATGGCAAAAGGGTGTAAACACAGGACGTCGGGAGTTTAACTCCTGGTAGGGCCATCACCCTGTACCCGGCTAATGTATCAATTGTCTGTTTTCCATAGTCTATATGTCAGGAGACCAAAAGAAGTCACACTGAATGGTACTTCCAGGTCTTCAGACCAACAGCACCCCTCTTTCCTTCCCCATGATGTCTAATTTTCTTATAGAACAATACCATATTACGAATATATATGCAACTCGTATATATGCAAAACACTTAATATCATAATACATATTTTTTGAAAATAAAGATACTTCGGCTTGTAGATCTTTTTATTACCTCGACGTTTCGACAAAAATCCGAAGTATCTTTATTATCAAGAAATATGAATGCTGGCCAGGCAGCCTCTATCTTTACGATCATAATACATCTAATGCGTTGAATTTGTATTTCATATTTTAAAGACACCATAGTAATTTAATCATTTTCTATGATACCGTTTTCTCATTTTCAGTGTTCTTTCTGTTATAAGAAATTTTAACCATTTTTGACGTATATGATTCTTTTTTAAATAAATCAATGTTCTACTGCCCTTACTGCAATGATAAAATAATGGGGGGATTCACCACCAATGAACCAGGCCCTCCCATTATTTTATCATTGCAGTAAGGGCAGATGAAAATTGATTTATTTCAAAAAGAATCATACACGCGTCAAATAGTTTAAATTTCTTATTACAGATGGCGCTCTAATACATCATATAAATAAAGTTCTTTCTATGGGTGCAAATGCATGAGTTTATAGTTATCATTTTAAATTTCAGCCGTTTTCTGAGCGTATTTTTATACACCAATACCTCGCTTTGCGTCGTTTCGTTTTGCGTTTTTTTCGAAGTTGCGTCGCTGCTTAATTTTTACTGATTTTCACTGTGGGTCGTTAGATTTTCGAATTTGCGTTGTTTTGGATTCGAGTTTTTAATTTTTTTTTCCTAAAATATGGCAACACCTTTGTTTTTGATTGCGCCTTCACATATTTTCATTTTGCGTCGTTTCAATTTACGTCGTGTTTTTTTGGAACGTAACCCCGACGCAAAGCGAGGTATGGGTGTATATTTTTTTGAAAAGTTTAATGGAGACACTTTAAAACAAATTTAGCATTTAAATTTTTAAAAATAATCGAATTTCTATGTTGCATATGTGATAGACTGTTTTAACGGGTGATTGTAAGACCATCAACTTTCGTGACACAATACTTTTTTTTCAAGTATAAGTTTATGTAATTTTTTAAAACCTTATTTTTTTCGTTTTCAAACAAGCATATATAGGTAGTGTTGGAATATTACAGAGTAACAAGGGCTATAGATGAGACTGAGTTTGAAAAGGAACTTGTATGTATATAATGTTTAAGTATTGTTTTTGTTGTTTTCATGTAAACATATATATCAAGATTTGTTTTGTGTTAATACTATTAATAATAAATAATATGTAATGTTAAATTGGTTACGGATTCATCCTTCTTACTTATTTTAATTACATAACAGGTAGAAGCCTAAATATAGGCTTTAAAAAATAATTTTAAAATTTAGGCTTAAGCAAAAATTTCTGGTCAGCAGATGCGTGTAGGGTCGGCTGACCCAGTAAGGAATCCAGAGTTTGGAAGGTTTCCAGATCGTCTGCGAACGAAGGCCGAGGAAGCAGCCGATTCTATTTGTGTCAGTCGTCTGCAGCGGAAATAATGGCGTTGGGAACAGGTATTGCTCCATTTCTTCTGTTTGTATTCCACCGCGTCTATTGGGGGAAAAAAATAGAACCCTCTGGTGGGGTAGAAATTTCTGAAAACTTATACAAGAATCTGTGACATCGTTTTTATATACGAAGACAAATGTTTTGAAAATAGAGAAATCCATAAATAAATCTTTAATTAAAAAGGCATATATTGGATCAAAATATCATTTATTTTACCAATATTTCAGTTGGCTAAACGCCAACCTTTATCATATGTTATAATACCTTGATAAAGGTTGGCGTTCAGCCAACTGAAATATTGGTAAAATAAATGATATTTTGATCCAATATATGCCTTTTTAAATGCATAATAGCAAAATTAAAGAAAAATGTGTATTGTACAGCATAGAAAACACTAAAACGTATTTTTAATATTAAAAAAAAATTCTTTATACTTACAAATTTTTTATAAAATACACACACTTTCTTCAAAAAATTAAATATTTTATATATAATTATTATTTATTCACTTCTAAAGATAAGAAAAGTTGTGAAACTATTACGTTTTAAATCAACTTCCATCGTTGCTTAACATATTATAAATAATTACCTTGCGATTTCTTCTATCTGCTTATGTTGTTGCTTATTTATTTAATGTATATGTTTATTTAATGCTCTTTTTCTTAATTGTTTATTTTCTTTTTGATAATTCTGTTACCTACTCTACTACAATATGAATTATTGTAAATTGTTTCATGCGTAATTATTCAGATTGGATATAGCGTGTTGTTAGGAAACCGATTCTTTCCTAGTCTACCAATCGAGCAGAGTCAAACACTACACCTCTCAGAAAATTAACACCTTTAATTTCCTTTCATAACTAACTAATTTACATCATTTAAAACCAATTATATACATGTAAAACCGTCCGGTCATCTGGTCAAAATACAAATATATAAATCTATGATAAAACAACTTATAAAATCCTAACAATGCCCCCCCATTTTAAAGTTGTTTTCATACCCTCATCGGAGGCCTAGAGTGGTCAAGATCCTGGTTAGGTCTTCGTTTAACACCATTTGGCAAGTCAACATCCCATACTCTGTGTTCCCGAAGTGATGCCATTTCACATTCTATAGACCTCAGCCGATTTTGTGCTTTGGGCATATTAAGCGCCTCCTCGTATGATGACGGCATTTCATCTTGATGGCTCTTATGTTCAACTATCCCACGGTGGAAGGCTGATCTACAATACTCCTTCTGCCTAGCCGCAATTCTTGAAGATCTTCTTGGGATTATAGTTTCATTCTGGCCTTCGTCTTCTCTCCTCAGTGCTTCGTCTTCATAGGCCTGCTCTCCATCCTCTCTTCGTTCTAAGTTATTCAGATCTTTCTCTACCGATATTGTTTCCCCATCAGTCCCTGAATATCCTCTTGGGATCGCAGCTTCATTTTGGTATTCCCCTTCATCTTCCTTCTTTAGTTCTTCCACTGTATAGATTCTTCCTCTTCTATTAGATTTCAAAATTAACCCTCCATCACTTCCAAAAACAGAGGCCTTGCCATTCTGGAATAATACTTTGTTTCCTCTTTCCTCAATCCTTCCAACAGACAAAATATTTCCGTCTAACTCAGGAACGTATAAAACGTTTTCCAAGAACAAGGTTTCACCTCCATATTCGTGACCGAGTTTGATTGTTACATCACCCATCTCTGATACTTTTATTTTCTCATTGTTAGCCATTTCTACTGAAGTTGAAATACCTTTTGTGTTCGTCAATTTCAGTCTGTTCGACGTCACATGTTCAGTAGCTCCACTGTCCAGAAACCAGATATTCTGCGAATTATTGTTTTTAAAGTTGTTCGCAAATAGGACCTTATGAGTCAGGTCTAGCGTACCTTGTTTCAGCATACCTTCGCTAATTCTCCTTGAGGAGTTGGCAAATCTGCAATTCCTAGCTATGTGCCCTAATCTGCCACAACTGAAACACCTTATCTGCCTGGAGATACCTTCGCTAATTCTCCTTGAGGAGTTGGCAAATCTGCAATTCCTAGCTATGTGCCCTAATCTGCCACAACTGAAACACCTTATCTGCCTCGGGTAGTTATAATTTTCCCCTTTCCCTTCCGTCCACGTATTATGATAATTCCTTGGTTGATCATATTCAAATTTATTTTGCTCTTGACATGGTGATTTGCATGTATCCTCTTTTCTTCTTACCGCAAAAGCGCAATTAGGATCTTCTTGAGGAATTTGACGCTGTTTCTGTCTTTTTTCTTCAAAAAGTAACTTGGATTTTACCACACTAGTAGATAGCCTCTCTTCTTGCTGTTCTAAACTGAGAATCAGCGGCTCGTAACTCTTTGGTAATCCCAATAGCATAATCAAAGCTAATTCGCCATCCCCAAATCCATGGTGGCACTTTGCTAATTTTCTATGACATTCCAATATTCTCGCGAAATATTCCTTCATGTCTTCGTCATTTCTTTTGACAATATTGAAAAATTCTCTCAGTAACTGTAATATGTGCAGCAAGCCATATTTTGTGTGGATATCCTCCAGTATCTGCCAAGCATCAATCGCTCGCTTGCAATCACCGATATCATCTAGGAATGAATCATCAACTGCTAGTAATATGACAGATAATGCCAAACTATCTTTCCGCTTCTGTTTTTCTGAAGTTTCCCTAGGAAATCCAGGCTCAATCGCATCCCATATATCCTTCTGGATTAAAATAGATTTAGTTCTTATAGCCCAGGAATAATAATTATTACCATCAAGTTTAGGTATTCTGAACTCGTCATCCATTGATATTTCCAGTTATGCAAATCTGACAAAAAAAATTATAACTCAAATATTTTCTCTTCTTCTTCTTCTTTAAACTTTCTACTTATTCCCATTCAAACTTCACCTTCACTTCTTCAAACACTACTTCTTCAAACCCTATCTTCACTTCTTTAAACTCTACCTTTTCAAACTTTAGCTTCACTTCTTTAGCCTAAACTTCTAATTTCTCTCTACGGCGCAGTGGAAGCGTTCTGCTGGGCCCATAACCTGTTAGGAAACCGATTCTTTCCTAGTCTACCAATCGAGCAGAGTCAAACACTACACCTCTCAGAAAATTAACACCTTTAATTTCCTTTCATAACTAACTAATTTACATCATTTAAAACCAATTATATACATGTAAAACCGTCCGGTCATCTGGTCAAAATACAAATATATAAATCTATGATAAAACAACTTATAAAATCCTAACACGTGTCTTATTTTGTAACTGGTAATAAATAAATTACGATTTAAAAAATTCAATAATAATAACAACAAAATGTTGCTGTTTGTGAATTTTAGACATCCATTCAATCTATGCGTAACTCAGACTCCTAGAGCCTACGAGAGTCGCCAACTGTCAGGATTTTTTTTAATAATGTCTTTTTAATGTCTGCGAACATTTTAAGCAGTGAGTGTGCAGTGTGAAACGAATTCGCTGTATGTAAATCTATTTATTTAAAAAAAAAGGGGGAAATTATTCGACGAAAATGATGTTAATTTATAATTTTTAAATATATTTCATTATTTGTTTTTTTTTAACAAAAAGGCATATATTGGTTTAAAATATTGGTAAATAAATGATATTTTGATTCAACATATGCCTTTTTGGTTAAAAGATCTATTTATGAATTGCTCTGTTTTCAAAATATATATATCATTGTTTTGAAAATAGAGCAATCGATAGATAAATCTTTAATTAAAAAGGCATATATTGGATCAAAATAAATGACAACAACAGTTGTTGACACACTTTAAAATGTTATAACACCTTGATAAAGGTTGGCGTTCAGCCAACTGAAATATTGGTAAAATAAATGATATTTTGATCCAATATATGTCTTTTTAATTAAAGATATATCATTTGGTTTATTAAAAATATAGAGAATATTTTCAAAAAACCTATTTTCTTTATTTTTAATTTTAATATGCCCAAATTATCTCTTTTCCTCATCCATTTTTTATAAACCTAGAAAAAATATCGAATATAAAAAAACGATAAAAATTATAATACAAAATTTTAAAAGAGATAAATACCAACAATGATACATAAATTCATTTTCATCTAGAACCATTTTGACCAAGTTAGAAATAAATAAAATAAGTACACATTACCAGATTTACATAAATATAATACAATTTTCAGAAATATAAATAATATTTGCAAAAAATATATATATTTTTAAATACGTGTAATTGTTCATTTATATATTAATTGATGAACGCTTTAAAGGTTTATATAAAACCTTTTAAATATCAATATTGAAATCTTTTACGTTTTATATGGCAGATTTTAAATATTATTTAGAAGAAAATTTCCGATATCATATAAATTTTATATATAATTTTTATAATCAAGCAAAAATATAGATCAACGTGTATATATGACTCGCGCTTCGCATTAAATTGTTTAAAATATTATGTTTCGATTGCGTCAAATTCTTTTATTTTCTCAAGACGAAAAAATACTAGCGCTTCGAAAAAAAGCAATAATCTACACGATTGTTAAGATAATGAATAGTTAATAGTTTTTAATTATTCACTATGTAAATTATGTAAATATAGGATTTTCTCAGAAAGCTAATATCTATTTTTTTAAAAGAAATAATAGAATTTCACGCAATCACAAAAAATTGTCTTCAATTAAATTATAATTTATTTTGCGAACACTTTTATATTTTTTCATAATAAGTTTTAATGCAAAATGTAGTGAAATTCTAAGTAAATTTTTTGTAAATAAAAAAAAAGATTATTGTTTTATAATTAATGTTAGTGAGGGTCTAATAATTGTCATGATTTATATTATGTTTTGATTTGATTAAAATGAACACACATATATTGTACTAGACGAAAGGCCCGAGCAACGCCCGGGGTTTACCCGAGTGCGAATATATTTTAAAAACGTTGTTTTGGGTGGTCTCGCTATTGACAGGGTGGTCTGTATAGACAGGTGGATGTATCACACAGCTGATAACAGGGTTGTCTAGGGTGGTCGCTATAGACAGAGTGGTCTGTATAGACAGGTGGATGTATCACACTGCTGATAACAGGGTTGCCTAAGGTGACAGCTATAGACAGGGTGGTCTGTATAGACAGGTGAATGTAACACACTGATGATAACAGGGTCGCCTAGGGTGACCGCTATAGACAGGGTGGTCTGTATAGACAGGCAGCTGATAACAGGGTTGTCAAGAGTGGTCGCTATAGTCAGGGTGGTCTGTATAGACAGGTGTATGTATCACACTGCTGTTAACAGGGTTGCCTAGAGTGACCGCTATAGACAGGGTGGTCTGTATAGGCAGGTGGATGTATCACACAGCTGATAACAGGGTTGTCTAGAGTGGCCGCTATAGACAGGTGTATGTATCACACAGCTGATAACAGGGTTATCTAGAATGGCCGCTATATACAGGGTGGTCTGTATAGACAGGTGGATGTATCACACAGCTGATAACAGGGTTGTCTAGGGTGGTCGCTATAGACAGGGTGGTCTGTATAGACAGGTGGATGTATCACACGGCTGATAACAGGGTTGTCTAGAGTGGTCGCTATAGACAGGGTGGTCTGTATAGACAGGTGTATGTATCACACAGCTGATAACAGGGTTGTCTAAGGTGACCGCTATAGACAGGGTGGTCTGTATAGACAGGTGGATGTAACACACTGCTGATAACAGGGTTGTCTAGAATGGCCGCTATAGACAGGTGTATGTATCACACAGCTGATAACAGGGTTGTCTAGAGGGGGGCGGGCAGGGAGGTCACGTGTTTGCTGGCAGCCAATGGGCGAGCATTCTATCCGTGAGCTTCAGACTTACAGACAGACAGACAGACAGAATAAGGCAAATATATAAGTAGATGAATACACTTTAAAAATCCGTTAAATAAATTGTAAAAATTATCAATCCTGACATGAAAGGTTTTTTCAATAAAACATTTAAAACGTCCATCAATTAGAACATCTAGAACATCATCTTGCCTTATATAAAACCATGCAAAGATTTAACCATAATAAAAACAATTGATAAAGCATATGTGAAATTGTATCTTTCATATATTTTAACCCTATTTTATATAAATTAAAATCTGAAGAAATTTATTAGCAAGAGTTATTAGGTTTTTATGTGTTAAGTTCTTTCTTTAACTATTCTTTTAATATATATGAAGATATAGCTGCCCACTTTACATCATTTTTAGTCAAAAAAATTGTTTCAATATAAAAAATATTGTAGAACGAAATTTGACAACCATACCGCGAATGTTTCTTTTGAACGAAAAATCGAAATTCGTTCAAAAGAAACATTTGTGGTATAGTTGTCAAATTTCGTTCTACAATTATAAGCGCCCCATTATATTGTACAACAATTACCTGGAAAAATTGTCTAGTTCATGATATAAAATAGATATGCATTTATGATTTGCAAATCTCTCTGTAGGTTTCAATGTCTATCCTAATAAAAGCACAAACCTACAACAATGTACAGGGTGATCCAAAAGTCCCGCACTATTTTAAAAATTAATAACTCCGCGAATATTTGCGCTAGAGCAATGCGGTAAACACCATTGTGTTCAGGATGCAATGGGATTTTTTATGGCAAATAATGAGATATTCGAAATTGATTTTAGTTACAATTTTATTCGCCAGATGGCGCACTACCAAAATCAGAGATTCAGCGGCCAAATTGTTTGATAAATTGAAAAATATAACTGATCGACACGTATTTTTCTTTTTTGAATACCAGGAAAGAACCCTAATAACATCAAATAACAAATTAATAAAACACCACTTCGCCAAAAGTATGAAGAATTGGTTAACAATTTTTAAATACAATCAGAGATATGTAAAATAGGTAAATGCAAATTAAAACATGTAGCAAAAAAATGATATTTTAGATACGGTTTGTGTTTCCGAAGATAATAAATTTCTAATATTTTTAATTAAACTCTCTCTCATACTGTACCCAATTTTAAAAAATGTGTCCCCTCAAATAAAAATATTTTTTAAATCGACCTTTTGCGTTGAAAAACGTGGTAGTAAAATCATTTTGTATTATTTTTTGCACAAAATTTCTAAAGTTATTGGTGTACAGAAAATATTCCTTATGCTATTTCTTCTAATGAGCGAAAAGCGAAAAACTAAACATAAGGGGAAAAATTGTGTGCACCAGTGTTATTCGAGAAGTTATAACACTCTGGTTTGCACGACATAATATGTGAGCAAATGACAAACAAAAACTTACTGTTCATAAAAAAAGTCTAGATGTGAGGACAGCATTTATTATCCCCATATCCCAACACAAAGAGCTGCAAAATATTGGTAGATAATATAATACATGGCAGCTTATATAACACATGAGGTAACTGCCTTCTCTCTTGTATTAGGTCACAATCCTTGCTCAATGTGGCACCCTTCATTCTCAATCACCGCCTGCAGACGATAAATGACAGAATGGACAGCATTAAATAACATATCTGTTGAAATTGATAAAACGTGCCATCTGATAGAAGCCTTTAACATGGCCAATGTGGTAGGCCAGCATCGATAAACACACGATTTTATGTACCCCCATAAACAAAAATCGCAAGGCGTCAAGTCTGGTGATCTTGGAGGCCACTGGTATATAAAGTGGCGACTTATCACACGATTTTCAACGAACGTATTCTTCAGCAATTGTTTGGCACCGCGGGAGATATGAGGAGGTCCTCCAACTTTCATGAATGTTAATTCGCTTAGTGCTTTTTCCCTGCAATATGGGAATACCCCATATGAACATAACGTTCATCAGTTACAAAAACGGTTTTAAAAGTTCTTCCATTGATTTTTCAAAGAAAAATGGCCCAATAATAAAAGAAGAAGTGAACCCACACAAAACTGTAACTCTAGGCTCATAAAGTGGCATTTCTGTAAAAATCCTAGGGTTTTCTGTTGCCCAAAAGCGGCTGTTTTGAATGTTAGATTCTCCGTTTAGAGAAAAGTGAGCATAATCTGTCCACAGAACATTCGACAGCCAGTTTTCATCAATATCAATTTCCCGGAAAACCCATGCAGCGAATTCTTGACGCATCTCAAAATCGCCAACTTTCAGCTCGTGAAATCTTTGAATTTTGTATGGGTACACACAATAGAGACATTAAGTGAAGCCTCTTCGGATATCACAATCATACTCGGCGATTTTAACGCCAAAAGTTCAACTTGGGGATCACCTGTCCAGGATAACAAAGTTCAACAGGTTGAGGACATGCTAACCGACCTCGACCTTACACCATTAAATAAGGGAGAGAACACCTATCTATCTAAGTCCACAGGCACAGAATCCGCAATAGACATCACAGCGATACATTTCAACATCGCACCCACAACACAATGGAAAATCCTGAGAAGTGCAATCAGTGACCACAGACCAATTTTAACAACCCTAAACTTCAAAATTGAGAATGTCCAACAGAATAAAAGAACATGGAACTTTAGGAAAGCCGACTTGAAAAAAATTCACATAAAAGCTTGAAGAACTGTGCAACGAAAAATTGAATTACAGAACGCTTGACAAAAACTTGGAAAACTTCTCTTCGAATATATCAAAAGCTGCAAAAGCATCGATACCTAGAAGGAGACGTTAGACCTGTGGATACCTTACTGGAAGGACCACAACATCGAGGCAATGATTGCGGAGAGAGACAATATCAATGAACTTCTTTAAAAGAATAAAACAGAAGAAAAGAGAAAGTAACACATTGAAATTAGTCACAAAATAGAACAAGAAATTTGGATATGCAAACAAGAGAAGAATGGCAGAGTTCTGCGAGAAAATGGATCCAAGAAAGGACAGCCAACACTGGAATATGATTAGAGTGTTAGAAAAGAATCAAAACCAACACCAATCCTCCAATACTCTAACCGATATGAATAGAACAGCGAGAACGAGAACAAACAGATGACTAACATAATTGCTGAATATCTTTCAAGCACTTCCATACTCAAATATACGATTGAAGACAGGACTCTAAAAATAATATAAACCAGTTAGTTAAACAAGCAAGAAACTTTCATCAACAAGATATTTTCTCGAGAGACTTCACACTGAATGAGCTAAACTCATCAATAAAAAAATCTAAGAGGTCACCAAGAGATATTCTAATCTTTGGTCAAATGATTAAACACTTTGAAGACAAAGCTAATAAACAACTCCTACGAATACTGAACATTTCATGGTAAACTGGTGAACTACCAAAGAATTGGAAGATATCAATTACTGTGCCAATACTGAAACCTAACAAAGATGCCAAGGAATCCAAGAACTATCGGCCAATTGCTCTCACCAGCATACTTTGTGAAATAACAGAACGAATTATCCACTCTAGGCTCATAGTCTGGCTCACTAACAATAATAAAATAAACTTCTACCAAACTGCCTATAGATCCCAGCACTGTACGACTGATCAACTGTTCTACTTCTGTCAATCAATAATAGATTCTTTCCAGGAAAAACCGCCAAAGAAGACCACGGCTATATTCCTTGATATGACCTCAGCTGGAGACCCACTGGCGATTCTCCACCAAACTCTGCAGCGCTGGCAGAGGCGCTATATTCATTGTACATAGTGTATGTGATGATTTAAGACCATGGAATTGTTGTGAATGTCCAGATATCTACTACCACATGTTCCACCACGTAAATGTATATAACTTCTTATTTACTGCAAATAAAAAGCCTCAACTAACATCAATCTGTACCGCGTAAGAATCTAATAAAGTATAGCAACTGTACAGATAGAAGGAATGAAGACTAACAGGAGAAAATTAAGGTTAAAACTAATCAGGCTTAGGTGAAAATAGGAGAGAAGGCCTAGCAAACCCAGTCCAACTTTTACGAAGTCGTGGCCCTCCTGGATAATAAAACTTCCCCCCCCCCCCTGTTTACGTCAGAAAAGAGCAGTGACCTGTTCGGACCCAGCTCAGCTATAAAAGGAGGCCCCGATCCTCAGTTAGTTAGTCCTTAGTTAGTCTTCGTTCCAGTCCCTGTCCACCGGACGCTCCGATAAAAGGTAAACCCTTTCCTGCCAGAAATCTCCTCGTCCCATTCCTTCTTGACGTTCAGACGCTTCTAAGTGGAATCTCTATTTGCTTATTTCACCTTTGGCCCAGCTGTGTCGCCTTCCACCACGACTGCACGGTAGAGTTGACATCGAGGTTCGTCTAGCATCAGGTAACACTGGTCCCAGAGGTCCCAAGATATCACATGTATATAATGCATATTATCTTTTTTTTTAATAGTGCAGACTGTGCACTTTGTATGTATTGACAAGATGTCAATAAAATTATTTTAACTGTCATTGATGAGGAATTGGAATTTTCAAAACATAATTAGCACCTCAAATAGAGCTACCAGAAAACTAAACATTCTGAGATGGCTATGTGGAACAAATTGGGGAGAAAAACCCAGAATTCTCAGAACAACATATATCACCTTAATAAGGCCGTTAATGGAATATGCAACACCGGTCTGGGCTCCCTCAAGCTCATCACTAAAAGTAAGACTAGACAGTGTTCAAGCAAAAGCGGCCAAAATAATCACTGGTGCTGTTTCATCCACCAACAATGAGAAAATTCAGAGAGAATGTGTTCTAGACCTACTCGCTCGAAAGCAGAAGATAAAATAAAAACAACTTGGATCGGCACTTCGGAAATGAGGAACCAGAGGACGAGATCTCTCTAACCACTTGTGGTTTGGTGGATCCGCCCTTTTCTGAGAATGAGGTGAAACTGACGGATTTCAAGTTCGGGAAAAGGAAATCTCCTGGTCCCGAAGGGATCGATAACACGGTCGTGAAAGCCCTGTTAAGAATGCACCCATCACTTCTTGCCAGGTTTTTCAATAGGTGCCTGGACACTGGCACTTTTCCTGAGGCATGGAAGGTTGCCCGAGTAGTGCTTCTCGAAAAGTCTGGTAGAAAGGGTAATTCTCCTAATGATTATCGTCCGCTTTCTTTACTAGTGTGTCTAGGTATGGTCCTGGATAGCCTACTAGCTCAGCGACTGAAGCACTGGCTAGAGAGTAATGGGCTCCTTTCCTCTTTCCAACATGGTTTTAGGGAAGGGAACTCCACAACCACGGCTCTGAACGAGGTGTTAGAGGGGGTTGAGATGGGCTTAAATAAGGGTGCTTGGGTTCTTCACGTGGCCCTGGACATTGATGGCGCTTTCAACTCCATGAGCTGGAAAAAGCTGATGAAATTTGATGGACATGGGTTGTCCTGATAATTTGCGCAGCTTGGTTCGTGACTTCCTGAGGGATAGACGGATTAGCTTCAGTTTTGGTGGGCGGAAGTTGGAAAGAAACGGTGCTAGGGGTTGCCCCCAGGGCTCTTGCTGCGGACCTATTATGTGGAATATCCTGGTAAACACCGTTTTCCAGGAGGAGCTACCTGAGGGAGCCTGGCTGGTTCTCTATGCTGACGACCAGTTCCTCATCATTGAGGCTGCTTCGAGAGCGAAGGCTGAGAAGTGTGTTGAAGCTTCTCTCCAAATCCTCTCGAACTGGGCCCATGACTCTGGCCTTAAGTTCAATGTCTCCAAAACTAAAGCCCTCAGCTTTAAGCCTAGGGACATAAGAACTAAAAGGAAAGGGATCAAATGAGAGCACAAGCCGGCTATCCGGATGAAAGGACGGAGGGTAGCGTTGGTCAATAGGATGACCATCCTGGGGGTGGTCATTGATGACAAGATGGGTTGGCAATACCAGGCGGAGGAGATGGTGACGAGAGGCAGGGAGGCGTTGTGCAGGCCTGTCCTGGTTGGCTCTCAATAGGGGGGGGGGGAAGAAGGAGGGTACTATTTTTAGGAACCTCTGCCTCTCCTGTATCGAGCCAATCCTGCTATAACAGGGCTCAGAAGGTGGCAAAAACTCTAGAGAGCGTGCAGAGGACAGCGGCACTCAGAATCACAGGGGATATCTCACTGCCAGCAGTGAGGCCTTTTTGGTCCTCGTTGAGCTTATTCCCCTGGGATTGAAACTAGAGGAGGAGACCATCAGACAGAAGATCTGGGAGAACAGGGAAGATGCCCTGGGACTTAAAGCGAGTGCCCTGGAATGGAAGAGGGACCCAAGGAAGCCTCCGCAGTGGTTGCCAAAGTGGAATTGGAGTCCTGGAGGGCCGAAAGGGATTGACACGGAGGTTTTCACTGATGGTAGTAAGTCTGGAACCAATACTGGAGCTGGAGTAGTGATTTTCACTAATGGAGAGCTGATCTTCCAAGAAAGCTTAACACTCAGAGTGGACGAATTGGTCTTTTCAGCCGAGCTGGTTGCGATCAGGGTAGCCCTCAGAGTGTGTGCCGAGAAGAACTTCAGCCCGGACCGCCTCTATTCAGATTGTATGTAGGCCCTCGTCGCCATCAATCTGGTGAAAGGGCAACTCGCGCATCAAATAATCCAGGAGCTGGAGATGATAACGCGGGCTCCGGAGGGTTAGGGGACACAGCCTCATCGAAGGTAATGAGTTCGCAGACAGGCTCGCTAAGGCAGGATGCTTTAGAGGTAGATCACTGAGGACCCCAGTGACCAAGAAAGAAGTTTATAGGAGGATCAGGGGGCACGTCCAGGACTTATGGTTGGACAGATGGAGGAAAAGTGTGAAGGGTGAGAGGTATTCAATTGGGTAACAACACCCAAGTACCTCTGTAAGGTAATGTCCCACAAATTCATTAGAGTAGTTCGGGACATGGGCTCTTCCCCAAGTCTCCACAGATTTAAAATTAAGAGAAACCCTGATTGCGTCTATGAAGAAAGGGATGTGGATGCACGCCACTACGTCTTGGATTGTCCAAGGGTACTGGGTGTGCAGGAAGAGAGAAGGAGGGCAAGGGGCGCGATCGAGAGTAAGCTGCTGAGAAACCACAGCAAGCTTCTTGAGAAAGCCTATGACGTGGCATCTGAGCTTTTCCTCAACTGTGAGTGAACAGAGTCGACCGGGGCCGCCTCCCCTTTCCTCTTTTGCTGTGTTTAAAGGCCACCGGTATAGAAATCCTTCCAGACACGTTGTCTGGGAGGTGGTGTTTCCAGGTACAATGTCCAAGCTCTAGCTTGGATACCGTTACTTGGCTTATGAGTTGAACAGAATAGCAGCGAAGGGCATGCTTCGGATGCCGGCTTGTGGACCGAAAGGTCTGGGTGGCCATCTGCTTCTAGGGTGTACCAACTGTGCTTAGGTGGGATCCTCCAGTTCTTGTTTAATTTTGTTTTGGCTACTGTTTCTATTTCTTTAAAAGTAAGTTTATTTTTCTGTAGTGAGGGTTCTTTTGTGCCTTTTTTCGCTAGCGCATCAGCAGCTTCATTGCCTTCAATGCTAACATGTAAGGGTATCCATTGAAGGTGAATTTTTGAGGTATTGAGAGTTTTTGGAGATAACCAATTATGTTCCTGCTTACTTTGTCTCTAAGTTCCCTTGTGTGACTCAAGTGTTGTATGGCACTTCTACTATCAAGTAAGAATCCATATATCGTGATGTTTAGTGTTTCTGATGGATTTTAAGGCTTCATAGATGGCTATAAGTTCGGATCTGAAGACTGAGCAAAAATCTGGGTTTCTTCTGTTTATTTTCTCATTGCCATTTATGGTTTTAATGAGAGAGTCACTGTCAGTGTGTCCCAACTCGTCTCTGCTACCATCGGTATAGATAGTTATTACATTTTTAGGAATTTTATTAATTATTTCTAATGATAATTGTTTTAAGTATTCTGGATTTTGGTATTGTTTGTTGGTGGGTTCATTTAAAGTGGCATTAAAAATAACATTTTGTTAGTGATTCGCATGGAGATATTTTTTCTGGCAAATAATATTTTTCCACTTTATATTTTAAAAATCAATTTCTTTTGGCCAGGTGGAGAGGGCCTTCTTTTTTGAGTCTTATATTGGATTCCCAATTAAGTATGTAATTGAAAGTTCTGTGTTTGTTTTCATAACTCTTGATTTTGTTTATATATTTTGGCAGATTGTAGCTTCTTCTATCCTTTAAGGGCATAATGTCTGCCTCGTAAAGTACAATATTATTAGGGCAGGTATTTCGAAGACCTGTAATAATTCTAGCTGCATTTAGTTGTATCCTTTCCAGTGATTTTAGATTTGTTTCAGATGCTGTACCATAGATTTGATATCCATATTCCAAGATAGGTCTCATTAGAGATGTGTAATTTAATTTTAGTGTTGTTGCTCCAGCTCCCCACTCTTCCTGAAATACATTTCAAGATTTTTAGTCGGTCTCTTCCTTTTCTAACAACTCCTTCAATATGTTTACTGGAGTTAATGTCTGGATCCAGGGTGTAGCCGATATATTTAGGATGTTTATTATATTGTAATTGTTGTTCTTTCAGAATAATATTTGGTCTTATTTTGTATAGTTTCTTATCGGTAGTAAAAAGACAGGTTTCAGATTTTTGGGGGTTAAATTCTAATTTATGTTTATTTGCAAATTTTTCTAGGTGGAGAAGAGTCTTGTTCAAATCTCTTTCAGCTTTTTTCCAGTTAGTGTTGCTGCTCCATAGAATAATGTCATCAGCGAAAAGTCCAATATTGGTTTTATGTGAAAAATTTTCTTCTATGCCTGCAATAAATAGGGTAAAGAGATTTGGGCTAAGGACTGATCCTTGTGGTAATCCTTGATACAATTTGAAGGTTTTAGATAGAGTGCCATTATACTTGACCCTGATGTATCTATTTTTAAGGGAATCATTTATCCAAGTGATAGCTTTTCCATCAATTTTGAAATGTTTGTATAATTTTGTAATTAACTTGTTTTTCCATACCTTATCAAAAGCTTGTGTAAGGTCTAAAAAAGCAGCTATTGTGTGGTTAGTTGGTTTTCTGTTTTGTGCATCTTTTACCTTTTGTGTGAAAAATAAGAGTTGGTCTATTGTCCCATGTCCTTTCCTAAATCCATATTGTTCTTCTGGTAAGAGATTTCTTGTGTCGGGGTGGTAGGTGAGTCGTCTGAGTATAATTTTTTCCATTAATTTTCAGCAAATACTTGTGAGGGAGATAGGTCGGTAGTTTTTTTGGGTCATCAGCAGATTTGTCAAGTTTTTAAATGGGAATTATTGTTGCATTTTACAATCTTGAGGCAATTTTCCAGTTTTCCAGGAGTTATTGAAAATATTAAGAAGTCTTTCTTTGCCAATTTTGCCCAAGTTTGATATCATTCGGCCATGGATTCCATCTGGCCCAGGAGTCTTGTTTAGGTCAGTGTTTTCTAATGCATAAACTAGCTCTTTCATATTGATTTTTTTCATGAAAAATATTATGAGTGCTGGTGACATTTTTACAGTCATGAATAATCCTTCGGGCCTTTGTTTCAACCTTGATTTCACTACTTATTTGATATGAATTACCTAAAAGATTGGCAGCAATTTTGTCATTAGTTTGGGACTGGGATCTGTCAATTTGTTTTGCCAAATTCCAAAGTTTTGTATTTGGGTTTCTTGGGTTCAGGTTTTCACAAGTTTGTTTCCATTTTTCCCTTTTCACATTTACGTATAATCTTTTTATTTTTGCATTCACAATGTTCAGTTCAGTTCTACAATTTGTTTGGTTTTGGGTGCTCTTTTTTGTAGTTCATTTCTTTTAGTTATAAGTGTTTGAATATTTTTTGCCTGGTGTGTATAATTTGGAATCCATTTCTTAATATTACCTCTTGGTATTGAAACTGTGGCTGCTTTAATAATGGTGTTCTCGAAAGATATCCAATTAGCCTTTTTGAAGTTCCAGAATTTTTCTTAATCGAGCTGGTTTTGGTCTTGGTGCTAATTTCTATCAAATTAGGCAAATGATCACTTACAATACTTTTTAATATTTGCTATTTGCATTCGTGGAAAATGTCAGGATAGTAAAAACTTATATCAAGGGCTTGTGCAGTATTATAGCTGTATGAATGATGGGTAGGATTCCCATCATTTAAGCACATGATGGCATTGTCGTCAAATATGTTTGAAAGTATTTTGCCTCTTGGGTTTTTGGCGTGGAACATCCCCATAGTTGATGTTTGGCATTAAGGTCACATACAATAAGAGTTGTCTGTAAGAAATTGAGCCATTGTTCCATCGTCAATAAGTGTATTGTTTGGAGGGTGATACATATTGTATATGTTGATGGCTTTGTTTTGATTGAGGTAGACTTTGATATCTTGGGCTTCGAGGTCTAATGTGTTTGAAATATTAACGGCTATGTCCTCATAGTAGAAATTCTTGATTAAAAATGCTAGGCCACCCCCTTTAACAGCATATACAGATGGATCTTCAGACCTTACCCTGAGTTATGGAGGGGCCGGAATTAACATAATACTGCAAGATGGAACGAACATCAAAATCAAAGAAGGAGCAGGACAGATTTCGTCAAACTTCACTTGTGAACTGACGGCTATCTGGAAAGCCCTTGATGTATGCCTTAACCAACCATCCCTGCATCAAGCAGAAGGAAATTTAATATACAGCGACTCCATATCCGCTCTAGAAGCAATTCAGAAGGGCAATACTAAAATCACACGGAAAATACACTCGTTACTTACCCAACTGGAACCATTGGAGAATAACTGCATTCTACAATGGATCCCTGCCCATGCTGGGATCGGGGGTAATGAAATGGCATCTGAATTGGCAAAGGAAGCCAGAAAGTTGAGCCAAAGGAAAGAACAAATGTCATTATTTGACGCTGATGCTTTGGAAAAATACAATATAATTGAACAAAAATAAGAAAAAAATCAAAATGCGAAATAAACACTGAGAGAAAAATGACAAAAACTATAACAAGACTTAGAACAAAACACTATAAAGGAATGACAATACATCCAGATGGCACAATAACCTATAGGGCATGCAACAATTGTCCTGGTGTGGAACTTACACCTACCCACATATTCTCATAGCCAGCAATGGCCGCAGCCTTGCAGGAATTTGACATAGATCCAGAGCAGCAGCTTTACACACCCAAGATAGTGGACATTGCTGCTGCTGTGATGGAGATGCATGGATACATCTGAGGCTCTTTATTGGACACGACAACAACAACGGCATTCCAGAGTAAAATAAATTATCAGAGATAGATACATATTTTTCAAATGAATTAAAATAAATATAATCGATACTGAGAGAGAGTTGAATTAAAAAAATATTAGAAATTTATTATCTTTGGAAACACAAACCGTATCTAAAATATCATTTTTTTTTTGCTACATGTTTTAATTTGCATTTACCTATTTTACATATCTCTGATTGTATTTAAAAATTGTTATCCAATTCTTCATACTTTTGGCGAAGAGGTGTTTTATTAATTTGTTATTTGATGTTATTAGGGTTCTTTCCTGGTATTCAAAAAGGAAAAATACGTGTCGATCAGTTATATTTTTCAATTTATCAAACAATTTGGCCGCTGAATCTCTGATTTTGGTAGTGCGCCATCTGGCGAATAAAATTGTAACTAAAATCAATTTCGAATTTTTCATTATTTGCCATAAAAAATCCCATTGCATCCTGAACACAATGGTGTTTACCGCATTGCTCTAGCGCAAATATTCGCGGAGTTATTAATTTTTAAAATAGTGCGGGACTTTTGGATCACCCTGTATTATAAAAAAATATTGAAACAAATAAATTTACTGGCAATGTATTTCTTTTCAATAATATAAAATACTAGCCGAATGACCCGGGCAACGCCCGTGTTTTACCCGATTGAATGTTTTTATTCAAATACTATTTGTTACAATTATAAATTGGCGCCTTATATAAATGCATATGTTAGTAGAGTATATAGTATTATATCTACATTTATGTAGATGTGACATATATATCCCTAATGATAATAGTACTTACATATGTACATAAGTATGTTATATATATACACCTTAATAGTACAAAAGCTACATACCTATACTTTCGATATTTGCGGACCTATAATGAGGTATTGATAGCAATAGATTATTTAAGGAGCGACCCGCTCCAACACAATAGTTACAAAAAAAACAAAAAGCGAGTGGGGGGGCATGATAGGGGGGGGGGGGGCAAAGGTGACGTGATCGTAGCCAACCAATAGGAGAGCGCCATTCCAAAAAAAAAAGCAAACGGTGACAGAGATGAAGAATTATTAAGAACGCATGACGCTCGTAACTGTATATAGAATTATCTCTACAGAACTTACTGCAATGATATAAGTTATATTGAATGAGAGGGCTTGACTCACCAGTAGTGAACCATCTCAGCGATTTCGCCAAATTAATCTCTAGTTTTAAACAAATACATATTTTTGGACACTTGGACCTGTACACTTTTATTTTTCCGTTCATCATTACTCATCCAAAAAGGTTAGAAATAGTCAATATTTCACCTTGAAATAAAATTTTGATTTTTCATTGAAAAGAAACTCATGCGGTGTAACTTCAAGTGTCGTTTTACAATCACAGGCCGCAGTGTATTATATAACATACTAGCCGAATGACCCGGGCAACGCCCGTGTTTTACCCGATTGAATGTTTTGATTCAAATACTATTTGTTACAATTATAAATTGGCGCCTTAAATAAATGCATATTTTAGTTAATAACTATAGCCTATGTGCTTTATCTGTCTATGTACTGTTGGCTTCCGTAGGCGTCTCTTACTGGGAAAAAGAAAGAGAGGATTCCATTTGGTTATTAACTAATATATGCATTTATTTAAGGAGCGACCCGCTCCAACACAATAATTACATAAACGAAAAGGCGAGTGGGGGGGGGGGGGCATGATGGGGGGGGGGGGCAAAGGTGGCGTGACCGTAGCCAACCAATAGGAGGGCGCCATTCCAAAAAAAAAAGCAAACGGTGACAGAGACGAAAACTGACTGATTAAGAGATGAAGAATGACGCTCGTAACTGTATATAGAATTTTTTAGTTGCCGAAAGAGACTCTTCTCCCTTCAATTATACATTCGAATAATGCATTGTGTTTATAATTCCAGTATAGTATACAGGTTTGTCTGAATTTCCCAAACTGGTGTTGCGGTCCATTCTTTATCACCACAATAAAGTTTTTTACTGAGGTAATAAGCATAATACATATATACTTGGGCTCCATATCAGATACTTCATTAATATTTCTTGCCTCCAGCTATGGATTTGCATCTCTTTAAATTGTCCTCTATAATATTATTATTTTAAAAATAGTTAAATTACTTATTTGCATGCTTCTTTTCTATAGTTATGTAAATAATTTATGTATATATAGACACTTCAACCATTAGTTTCGTTCAGAGTATCGTATTTATACTTTATTGCTTGTCGAAGGGTTTTTGCCCGAAAGCTTGCGTCGTCGATTAATTAAAGAAACTTGTCTTCTTTCATTTGGTAAATTCGCTACATAGTGCATTGTAAAACGACATTTGAAAATATCTCGCATGGGTTTCTTTTTAATGGGAATTCCCATCCATGGACACTTTTATTTTTCCGTTTATCATTACTCTTCACAATTCATCCTTTCATACTTCATTCCTAAGGTTAGAAATAATCGTTATTTCTTCCTTAAAATAAATTTCGATTTTTCGTTCGAAAGAAACACATGCGGGATAATTTTCAAATGTCGTTTTACAATCATAAGCGGCATTATTCTATATACAAGTATCAGAGTCATCAACAATTAATTCTGTCATCGTTTGCTTTTGTGAATGGAATAAATACCCAAATATGGCCATTTCTTATAAGCATCGGTGGTTCAGTGGTAAAATGCTCGCCTGCCACGCGGACGGCCCGGGTTCGATTCCCGGCAGTTCCTTTTTTTTTTTTTACAATTTTTAAAACTCATTTATATTATTAATTTTGAAACAACTAAATGTATTGCAAAAAAAATAATTAAATCAAATACCTAAACACTAATATAATACCATTTTTGCCATTACACACTTTTTTTCCTGTAGTTTATGTGTTTCTTCTGTATTGCTATTCTATGGCGCTTCTACTATTTATTATTGATGTTCTTTCAGTATGAAGGATACTTCACTCAGGGGATTTCTCGGGCGAAGCCGGGTCATTCTTCTAGTATTGTATAAAAATAATGCATTGTTCTAATGCAAATTAAATGGAGAAGTGCCTATATTTCTGATACATGAGTATTATCCTTTAATATATATTATATTTTAATTATTTCCGTTTTTATACTTTCTCACCCAGGAAGATAATGCAATTATTTCGAAGGATTTTTTATTGGGTCATTTTGTATAAAATAACGATAGCCCGTTATATATAAAAAAAAAAAATGTTTCTTTACTTGATGTGGATCAGATCTAATTTAAAAACAACGAATATGCTGAATTTTTTAAGAAATATTTTGAACAAAAATTCATATAGGCTTTAAAATCACACTTACAAACAATATATTCATATATGCTTATTTAAATAAAAATACATATATTGGATCAAAATATCATTTATTTTACCAATATTTGAGTTGGCTAAACGCCAACCTTTATCAAGGTATTACACACTTCAAGACACACATTAAAAATGTTATAATACCTTGATAAAGGTTGGCGTTCAGCCAACTGAAATATTGATAAAATAAATTATATTTTGATCTAATATATGCCTTATTATTTAAAGATTTATTTATGGATTGCTCTATTTTAAAAAATATACAGTATATGCTTCTAATCAAAATGATAAAGAAAATATTATAATGATGATTTGAAAAAGATTAATAAACAATACCAGAAAAATTAATCTTCAAAAAAAAGATGTAAGGTTTGGTTTATACAACTCCTAGTTTTAGATCTTGAGAAATCAAGAAATGGGTATTCTTGCGGCCAAACTTGCGTAAATATTCTAAACATGTGAAAAATAATAAAAAAAAGGTCAAGTTCTGGTATTAAAATCAAAAGAAGCATATCCTGAACAAGTTCACATGAACTTTTTAGATGGTAGAGCGCCATCTTTATTTATTTATTTCATATGTTTAGCGTATTCACGCAAGTTTGACCTTAAATACCCATTTTTTTATTTCTCAAGAAGCCTCAGGGATCAAAATATTTATGATCGTAGAAGTACAGCTTTGCGTCACGCTGACGAGGATCAACAGCCCGAAATGCGTTCGTGGTTGACTTTCTTGATTTATCAAGAAAATGGGTTGGCCAAATATCAGGGAACAGGCTAAATCAACGTTTTGTTCATTTCTGTTCCACTAGATTGCCGTCTGACATCTAAAAGTTCATGTGAACGTGGTCAGGATATTCCTTTTTTTGATTTTAATAACTACACCTGACTTTTTTTTATTTTTTTCATATGTGTGTGTACGAAAAATAATTAAAAATAAAGGGAACAGATTAAATCAATGTTTAGTTGAGTTATGTTCCACTAGATGGCGCTCTGCCTTTTAAAAAATGCTCGTGTTAGTGGTCAGTATATGTCTAATTTGTTTTAGCTGTCGTGTCCAATGAAGAGCCTCAGATGTCTCCATACATCTCTATCACAGCAATGTCCTCTATCTTAGGTGTGTAAAGCTGCTGCTCTGGGTCCATGTCGATTTTGTGTTGTTGTTGGGTCCAATGAAGAGCCTCAGATGTCTCCATGCATCTCTATTACAGCAGTCTCAATGTTCTCTATCTTGGGTGTGTAAAGCTGCTGTTCTGGGTCCATGTCAATTTTGTGTTGTTGTTGTCGTGTCCAATGAAGAGCCTCAGATGTCTCCATGTATCTCTATCACAGCAGTCGCAATGTTCTCTATCTTGGGTGTGTAAAGCTGCTGTTCTGGGTCCATGTCGATTTTGTGTTGTTGTCGTGTCCAATGAAGAGTCTCAGATGTCTCCATGCATCTCTATTAATGCAGTCTCAATGTTCTCTATCTTGGGTGTGTAAAGCTGCTGCTCTGGGTCCATGTCAATTTTCTGTTGTCGTGTCCAATGAAGAGTCTCAGATGTCTCCATGCATCTCTATCACAGCAGTCGCAATGTCCTCTATCTTAGGTGTGTAAAGCTACTGTTCTGGGTCAATGTCAATTTTGTGTTGTTGTCGTGTCCAATGAAGAGTCTCAGATGTCTCCATACATCTCTATTACAGCAGTCTCAATGTTCTCTATCTTAGGTGTGTAAAGCTGCTGCTCTGGGTCCATGTCAATTTTCTGTTGTTGTTGTCGTGTCCAATGAAGAGCCTCAGATGTCTCCATGTATCTCTATCACAGCAGTCGCAATGTTCTCTATCTTAGGTGTGTAAAGCTGCTGCTCTGGGTCCATGTCAATTTTCTGCAAGGCTGCGGCCATTGTTGGACATGAGAATATGTGGGTAGGTGTTAGTTCCACACCAGGACAGTTGTTGCATGTCCTATAGGTTCTTGTGCCATCTGGATGTATTGCCATTCCTTTATAGTGTTTCGTTCTGAGTCTAATTAATGTTTTTGTAATTCTCTACTCTCAAAGAGAGTTTATTTCAATTATTTTATTTCCAAAGCGCTATATCCCGAAAGGGATACTTGCACCAAACAAGGAGAAAAGTTTATTTACATAAGTTATTTACATTATTCAACGCATGAAAACATTAGAGATCCAGATTTTGTAGAAAGTTTAGAATGTATTTACAAAATGAATTGAACTTTAAATATGATTTTTTATCGGAAATCAAATCGTTAAGTTCACAAACAACTAGTTCATTCTTCATTCTATAATCTTGAAATGTTGGGCAATCGATCAGTAGATGTCTTGAGGTTTGTTCCTCAATATTATTTCGCATATTTGATCTTTCCTTATCTTTTGTGGAATTATCTTGTATTTGGCCAGAGCATCAGCGTCAAATATTGTCTATTTTGTTTTTAATATACAGTAGAACCTCTCTGCAAAGGACATCTAATTGCAGAGCCGAAGTGTCCTTTAGAGAGAGATGTCCTCTCATCGGAAAGTTTATAAATAGTAAAAATGGTAATTTTGGGGATGAAAACTGTCCTTTGTAGAGAGGTGTCTTCTAGCGGGAGTATCCTCTCATGGAGATTCTACTGTATATATAATGGCGTATATTGGAATTTTGAATTTCTAATTCAATTTAATATTTCACCCATTTCTTTTTTACAGAGATTTTTATATTATGATGCATTAGCGCGCCATCTGTTATGAAAATTCGTAACTATTATAGACGTGTATGATTCTTTTAAAAATTAAACAATTTTTACTGCCCTTATTGCAATGGAAAAATTAATGGGAGGGCCTGGGTCATCAGTGGTGAACCCTCCCAGCGTCTTCGACAGTTTAATCTGCCTCTGATACTGGCGAAACCGCTGGGAGGGTTCACCACTGATGAGCCAGGCCCTCCCATTAATTTTTACATTGCAGTAAGGGACAGTAGAAATGTTTTTATTTTTAAAATGATCATACGCGTCTATAATAGCTTCGAATTTTCATAACAGATATTTTGTATTGAAGGCTAAATGACACCTGTTATGTATACACACACAAAACGAATTGTCGAAATTAAAATTTCAAAAGAATTATTGTCACACACTATATTACACTTTTTTTAAATATTTTCTAAAATTCTAATTTTAATTGGTCGGTAGACAATTCCAATAATATGTCTTGACAAGCAAGCAATATCAGATCTGTTACATTATCACACACATATATTAATATAAAAAGACAAAGGTCACCTCTCCCGTCAAAATAGACATCAAAACTAGACGCCATCTATACGGTTAATAGATGGCGTCTAGTTTTGACGTCTATTTTGACGGGAGAGATGACCTTTGTCTTTTTATATCAATATCCTCCCGGCAAAATTTCCATCTATATATTTATATAGGTGGAAATTTTGCCGGGATTGGTGTTGTGGCTAGTTTGCGGCGACGGTCAATAGATGGCGTCTAGTTTTGAAGTCTATTTTGACGGGAGAGTCGACCTTTGTCTCTTTATATATAAATTTGTAAAAAAAAAAAATTAATATCCTCACCGCTAACATGAGCCTTTTAGATAGCAGAGCTCCATCTAATGAAATAAATAAATAAATATATATCCTTATATCTATAAAAATCTATAAAAATGAAATGCGAAATCGATGTTTGTTATCGCATCACGCAAAATCTACTGACTCAATCATTATGGAATTTCGCATGTAGGTAGCTGAAGATTTCGTTTAACATATAGGCTATTCAAAAAACTACAAAGGTTAATGTACTTTTTTTTAAAATTATTTAACTGAAATGGATTAGTTCCCGCCTTTTGCCGCTTGGCGGCGCACTGGTCGCGACGATAAATGAATTTGATTGGTTAATAATTTTACACGTTGTTTGTTTTTAATTTGTAATTTTGTTTTTTTGTAATTTTACACGATGAATGTCTTTAGAAGGTAAGATTATTTATATATTTTTAAACTCTTTGGAGATAATATTAATCGATCGTTATCAAATTTATACGTCCCCGGAACCTGGGTTAATTAAAACTGTATTGTGAAATATCGCGCGTAGTTAGCTGAGGTTTTAGTTTAGCATTTAGGCTAAAAGTGCAAAAATTGTATTTCGAATAACCTTTTTTTTTTCCTTTTTAGAAGTTAAGATTTTATTTATTTATTTAGTAATATTTTTTCAAATTAAATTAATTGGAAATATTATTTATTTCGCAGCTTATTCATATCTTTTTTGCTTCGTTTAATTTTAGTTAGTGTAAATATAACGATCTACATTTTAAAAGATAAGGTTTACTATTTGATTCTCATAAGGAATATTCCTATTTTAAGACAAATTGAGACAGTATTCTATTTTTTTTCTTATATTTAGAGTAAGTATAAATTTTATTGAAGTTGTAAAAAGTATATTTCTTGAAAAAAGTATGTTTTTCTATATAACTTGCTACGTATATTTTACTATATGTTTGTTCCATGTAATATGTTTATGCTCTAATAGCATTTATATTGTAAGCAGCAGCTATGCATTTTCAGTAACTGCTTTTTTAAGGGTAGGCTCAAATTATTTTTGCTGTCATTTGTTTAGTTAGGGTTTATATTTATCTGCTTCACAATAAATAACTGCTCATATATATCTATAGGGTAATACCATATTTTTGAATAAATGTATTTAGATATATAGATGCAAATATGCTCATATTTAAATAAAGAAATATACAATCAGCAATCGATTGGTGCATAATTTTACATGATGTTTGTTTCTAGACTAAATTTATTCAAATCAAGATAGCTTTTTTCATGCTTTTAAAAGTAAAGATAATATATTTAACGTTTCATAATACTTTCAAATTAAAGCCGGAAATAATATTGCTTTTTCCCATCCTGCAGGTCTACATTACACTGCAACATGCTATCATAACTCTGGATTTTGGCATTGATATTTATATAATGTGAAAGTACTGTTTGCTACCTTAAGCTCTGGAGAGATTATAATGTGTCTACAGATCCATCATGTGGAAACCACACCATAGTGAAAATGCATTTAGCTGGTAGCAATGTATCACATTTGTAGACATGTGGTGCGCTTACAGTAAAAGCAGTCGCTACCTACCCACCATGGTTATCATGGCCTGTACCACGCGTACTAGGGATAATTAAAAAAAAAAGGAAGCAAGACCGAATACAAATAATTACATTATGTGTGGTTTCAGTTACATTTTGGCTATCTTCAGACAAAGGTACTGAATACATTCAGTAATTTTGTCTTTATATGGCAACAATGCTGTTACTGAAACATCACACATATATATATATATATATTTTTATTTGGTCTTGCTTTTTTGGTATTTTTACAATTGCCCTTGACTATTAGAAAATTATGCAAATTTCCTTTTTATTTTATATACCATTTTAAAAATTATATTCTTTTGTTAAAATATCCAATTTCCCACACTTTTCTAAAACTGCAACAATAACTAATACAAAATTCTTCCAAGTCCAGGTATTTCAATATTGCAGAAATATATTACATTTATAAAAGTTGCTCAACTATTTAGATATGTAAATGCCGGATTTGGTGCCCTTTAAAATGTTTGCTCTGGCTGTTTCTTCTTGGACAGCCGAGAGTGAAGTGGACAAAGTGAAATTTTCAGGTTGTGCCGACCATTTTCCTTTATTCACACTAATCATTAGATTTTATTTTTTATTTTTAAGAATAAAAGCCCAGTTTGGTTACTTGCACTCACTGGAGGGGTTGGACTTTTTCAAGAAACAGGAGCCATTGGGGCAATTTTTTTTTTCAGAACAAAGTGTCTGAATCTGCATTCGATGACCCCGGGTCATGGTTTTTAAAAATCAACAGTTTAGACCACTCCTCCAAACAGCACTCTATTCATTAGATGTGTTTGTGAAATGGATCCTATATTACGGATTTTTTTACACGCATTTTCGATATTGCTGTTTGCAATTTATCTCCATTTTGCTGAAAGAAAATTCATTACATTGAGTTTACAAACAGTTGGGGCCTCTATTCATTCATGAGTAAACCTCGCTCGAACACTACCCAGGCGAAGCCGGGTCCAGTCGGGTAAAACCCGGGCGTTGCCCGGGCCACTCGGCTAGTATATATATATATATATATGAAAATAAAGCAATCCGTAAATATATCTTCAATTAAAAAGGCATATATTGGATCAAAAAATAATTTATTTTACCAATATTTCAGTTGGCTGAACGCCAACCTTTATCAAGGTGTTATAACATATTTAATGTGTGTCAACAACAAACTCAGCGCCACATAACGTCAATAGAATTAAGTTTAAAAAATATTTTTATTTATATATATATATATATTCAATGGGGAGAAAAAAAGAATAAAAAGAATATATAAGTAAAAATATTTTTAAAACTTAATTCTATTGACGTTATGTGGCGCTGAGTTTGTTGTTGACACATATTAATATTGAATCATATTAATATGTTATAACACCTTGATAAAGGTTGGCGTTCAGCCAACTGAAATATTGGTATAATAAATGATTTTTTGATTCAATATATGTCTTTTTATTAAATATGTAAATTATATTTAACATTGTAACATTTATAAACGTTTAAGTATATTTTGGAACTAACATAATAAAACTTTAACAAGTTTTACCGCAAATGTTTCTTTTGAACGAAAAATCGTATTTTTTATTATTTAAGGAGAAATAACGACTATTTCTATCCTTATTTCATTTATTTTATTTCAACACACAAAACGCGATATCCCGGCTAGGGATAATTGCGCCGATTTACTTTTTTTAAACAGAAACAGTTATAACCATATTATACAAGAAAAAGTAATTAAAAATAAAAAAGAGAAACAATAATATATATTAGGAACCTGAACCTTTCAGGTTTGAAAGATAATCATAAATATATTTACAAAAAAAGTTAAATCTGTGATAATTCTCTCTGCTAACCTTAGGGATGAAGTATAAAAGGATGAATTGTGAAGAATAATGATGAACGGAAAAATAAAAGTGTCCAGGGATGGATAATTTGCGACAAAACTTGTTAAACGTCATTTTATAAGCATAGACGAGTTATATTGTATTACAATAAAACTATTGAGTAAAATCAATCATTCCTCCAGGGAAAAGTGTCTTTTTTTTTTTTGAGGAATGATTGATTTTACTCAATATTTATTCAAGGGATTATTTTATAGAACAATAAAGCTATGTTTATATGTAAAGGGGGGGGGGGGGTTAGTACACACAATCATAAATGTACCACACAAAAGAGGCACCTCTCCCTTTGAAAATAGATTAAAATAATGTTTTTTGGTTTATCACCCCATTATCGAACGTTATTGTGGTAATGAAGAATGAGCCAAAACAATCAGAAATGATAGATTAAATTGGCGAAACCACTGGAAGGGTTCACCACTGATAGCCAGGCCCTCCCATTAATTTTATCATTGCAGTAAGGGCCTTAGAAAATTGATTTATTTTAAAAAAGAAACTTTCACGTCAAAATGGATTAAATTTATTATAACAGATGGGGTACTTGTATGAAAAAGTGAAAGTTGTATAAGCTTATGATTTTGCTTTGTTTTAAAAATGAATCAATGTTGGTTCCATATGCTTGAATTGAATTTTACAGCTTTGTCTATATAGTTTATTGCTTAAAAGGTAACACAACAAAACAAAAAAAATAAACTACAAAATTGCAAATGATTTGATAACTAACAAAGGAAAAAAAACAATAATGACAAAAATGATGATGATAAAAAAATTGAATATGTCTGCCAGAAAAATGCTTCTATCAATTAAAAAATAAGAATAATTACAAAATTAACATATAAAATTCAAACAGTGCTAATGTATCATATTAACCAGAAATGTATAATTACGTGGTGTCAGTTATGAGATTCACTCTGTTAGAAAAATCCAAAATTGCATCCGTTATCTACTATAATATTTACGCCTTAATCCATTTATAAGTATTTCTATATAGTGGACAGTGTCCAGTTTTTATTCGCGCGCTTGCTAATTGGTTCGCTACTATCACGTGACACCAGTAAGCCAATCAGCGTTAAGTTCTTTATCCAATCAGTGTGGAGTGTTTTTTTTAGTTGAATGGTTACATTGAGCAACAAAAATCTATATTAAATATAAGATTGTAGTATATTGATTTTTGAAATTCTTTCACTCTTTCTTTTTTTTTTTTTTTTGCAATACAGTATAACTACCTTTTTGTAAAGGACAACACCTAATTGCAGAGCCAAAGTGTCCTTTAGTGAGAGGTGTCCTCTTACCGGAGAGTTTCTAAATAGTTAAAATGATGATTTAGCAAATGAAAATTGTCCTTTGTAGAAAGGTGTCCTCTAATAGAGGTTCTACTGTATTAAAAAAATATATTTGTTTGGTTTTTCGTCGTAATAATATTATTCGTCAAGTAATAAGAAATACATGAACTCTTTTGGGACAACCTTATGCAATAGTTGTAGGGATATGGATGATCAAACATGGAAGGGGGCGCGTGTATTAGCTGGGAAGGTTCATCATTGATTATCTAAGAACCTTTCCAAATCTCTTTTCATATTTATTTCACTAAATGTAGAAAAATTCGTTTTATATAATCAAAAAAAAAAAATAATAATAGCGCTGAATTATTCAATCGTCACAATACTTATGTATTAAAAATAAATAGCGAACATAAAACTATATTAAATCAAAATATATTTTAAATATTATTTTATATATTATATTAAATATTTTAAATCAAAATATATAAATAATTCTCAACAGATATACCGTGTTTAAATATATAATAAAGTGAAATTATAAATATTCTATGATTTTGATATTTGTATCAAAGGATAATATTTAAAAAATATTTAGAACTCTCCCCCAAGCAAAAATATTTCATCTTTGTTAATTTTGTTAAAATAAAATTGTTCTTATGTACAAGATGAAAATATAATATACCCCCAGTGAGAGAATGCTTAATTAAATATTAAATTATCACTGAATAAAAAAATTAAAATTGTTAATTGAATTGGCTTCACTGCTCTGATGTTTGTTATCACATCTGTTGTATACAGATTATCTGTGTTATATAATATTTTTTAAAATCTTTTTTAGCAATAAATCTTTATTTTTCTTAACCTTGATGTCTTCTCATCCTCACTATCGTGACAATTTGATTTGCATATCTATTGATGGAGTAAACTAGTAAAGAAAATCTACTGTTATCTTCGTTTCTTTATATAAAAGGGCGTACCTGGATCTGTAAAGAAAAAAAAACAATTTTTTTCCTTAAAATATTTTTTAAAAATTTATCAATTTATTTTTTTTTCTTTACAGATTCAGGTACGCCCCTTTTATATAATCTTAATTAATGGATCGCCTTTTGACTCAAACTTCGTTTCTTTGTTTTGTGATAATAAAATTAATCATTCTCTTGAATTTGGTGCTGAAAAAAAAGGATGCCAATGTATTCTCGTGTGTTTGACTGTGTATTGTTGAATTGAGAGATTGTAATGCCTATTTATATATAATATTATATTTAAAGAATATCAGACTTTTAAAATCAGTTTCTCTCTCTGTTTTGGAGATGATATTTTGTGTGGTAATGACATCTAGTTTCAAGGAATATAAATTGATGGCCGTGTTATATGTTTGTATATTTTGGATTTTGGTGTTTATTATGAATATATTTATTTTTGTTCACGATTTTATTTAAACTAAGATCTGTTGAAGGAAAATGCTCGAAAAGACGTCATTTCTAGTATATTAAGTAAGAAACACTGCGTAAAAATTTCTGAATGTATTAAATTTGGAATATGTGTTTATAAATTAATTCTTATATAATTACATATAATTAATTCTTTCCACGTCATGAAAGAAAAGGAATTATAAATAACTCTGATAGATAAAATATTCCATTTTTATTTTATCGCAGAAAACTACAATCCTCCCCGCGCGGCGTAAAAATATTACATCCCAAAAAAAGGTCAATATATATTTAGTATTTTTCTCTCTTTTTTTTCATGAATTCATTTTTAAATAATTACATTGACGTAATCAAATAGATATTAGTATGTATTTTTTTGCTTTCCGTGGAAATCTATTTGTGTGTTGTTGTATCGCAAAAAAAAAAAAAAAAAAGTAAACATTCTAATATTTAAAATGAAACTTTTATAAACATGTTAAATTGTAAGATGTCAAAAATTAATTAATTATACATATAATATATTTTATTGTTTTATATTTCTAAAAAAAACCTAAAACTGTGATGTATTATAAGTAAGTATTAGAATACACTCACGTGTCATTATAAATTTTCATTGATAATACACAAATTTATCATTACTCTTCACAATTCATCCTTTCATACTTCATCCCTAAAGGTTAGAAATAATCGTTATTTCTCCTTAAAAAATAAATTTCGATTTTTCGTTTAAAAGAAACATATAATTTTAAAATGTCGTTTTACAATCATAAGCCACATTATACTGTATTACACAGATTCTATACACACCTATGTTTGTCATCTTAATTCTATTTCAAAAAAGCAACGAATTTAATTTTTCAAAAATCTCAATTGTAATTTATTATCTATAATAGTATCGTAAAAGGTTTGCATATTTCCCCTATATATTTATATTATAATAGGTTTCAAATATTTTTTTTACGTTCCTGGAATCGGGGTTGGTAAATATGAAAGGTATTTGATATAATAAAAGCTGGCCTTATTAAAATATTTATTAATATCTAAAAAAAAATACAATATGAAAAACTCATTTAAAATTTTGAAAAGTCTAGTCTCACTATTGTTAAAATCTAATCAAAAAGTTTTTAAAATGTATTTATAAAAAATTAAATTATATATATATTTATTTAGATAATAAAAAGGCATATATTAGATTGAATAAATATTGAATATATATGTGTGTCTGCATTTGGTAAAATATATATATATATATATATATAAATAAAAAATGCATATTCATAAAATTCACTTTAAAACCTATTTAATAATTTGTGTATCAAAATATATATATAATCTTTAGTAAAATAAGGTATAGTAAAATCTAAAGAGAAACCATTTTAATATTAATTTCAGTTTTTGGAGAAGTTTTTTAATATCTTATTCTCTAATTTTAAAGTTTTTTAAAAAGTAATTGAAGTAAAACACAAATTAATTTTAAAATTGAATATATATATTAAAATGAAAAAGCATTAATTTTAAAATAAATTCGTGTGTATCGTTTTTTTAAGCCAGGTTTTTGATACATTAAAAATATTATTTATAAAAAAAACATGTCTGATTATTATATGTAAAAGGTATAAATAGTATGTTTTATAAAATAACATGAGGAGTCTGTAAATTATATAGGACACATTAACTTTATATATATATATAAACAATTTTAACATAGAATTAAACTTTTTAATATCCATTTCTAATCATAATTTCTCAAAATTTTCATTTATCGTTTTTTACACAATATTACACTTTTATAAGTATTTTTCCTCGAATTCAATTCTTTTTTTTTTTTTTGTGCTTCTCTATTTTTTTTTTTTTTTTCAACATCTTCCTTTTTAGATTTATTTTGACAATTGCTGTTAAAATTATGTGTATATGAAATATTTCTCTTTTTTAATATGAATAAAATATAAATATATCTTATCAAGTTGAAATAATAAAAAAAATGCATGTATATAATTTTACTCAGCTTTTTAATATAAATAATTTCAAAATTGTTACGAACTCTATATCTATCTTAAAGGTATATATTTTCGTAATATTCAAAAATATTTTTAAATGTCTGTTGCAAAAAAAAATATTATAAGAGAATAAAACTATTTCAAAAGTTTAAAATATTTTATTTTATAATATATATGTCATAATATTTTTGTTTTAATTACTATTAAAAAAATAAGATCATCAACTAAGTCTTTCAACATTTCATCAATTTCATTTTCACCTTAGAATAACTATTGCCATCACAACCTATTTCTAACAATGCAATACCCTAACAAAAATAGTGCAATTCACATTAAACGCAATGATGTTGGGCGATTTTCCAATATATACAATACCACCCACTGAGAGTTAAAATAAATAATAATAATAATAAATCAATAATAAAATCAATAAATAAAATCTTACCGTCCGGAGGAAGGAGACATCATCTTGCTCCCCCTCGTCCGCCATCTTACTAAGTGGCGTTGGGCCAGTAGTATTTATAGGTCTTCCTGATTTACACCGGCTAGGCTAGAGAATACTGCCGCTCAATTGATAGACCTTCTATTTATCTAATGTACAAACAGCGCCACATTATATATATATACATACTCTTTAGACATATAACTTTATCAATTGTAGATCTATTGAATTTTAGAATCAACTTGGATTTAAACCAAAAGAGAGAGAGAGAGATCTTTACATACAATCGTCCCAAATACAATTCTACTATGAAAGCTAATCTGAAATAAGTAGATATATTTACGAATACAAAAGGGATTTAAAAAAAAACTTTTAATACTCTAAAATTAATTTAATTTTTTTATTGCGTGTTTATTTATATTTAACATTATACGCGTATTCTAGAATTTAAATGATTTTTAATAAAATATTATTTTATATATATGGACTAGAATTACGCCATTTTTCTAAACTCATAGAATGTCAGGAATTCGTAAAAATTCAGAAGATTAGTAGCCCATCTTTATATATGCAATGCCACCTAGTGATAATGATGGTAAAAATACTGCATTATAAACCTAATAGGATTTAAAACATGAAATTTCTTTCTCGTAGCATCTTAAAATCGAGAAAATCGACCATATTTCTATATTGTATTTGTTTACCTTATCACTCAATATACACGAGTTTATATATTTCTTAAGAATAACCTTCTCATTTAACTGGGAGTTAATAGTTACCACCGTTATCACAATTGGTGTAAAAATTCTGTTAATAAGGTCAGGTTTTAAAATATTTTATTATCCATTGTTTAAATAGTATTCTTTATTTAGTACTGATTTTTTAAACTTAATACATCAAACCTTTTAGAGAAAACGGTTAATATAAGGCCAAGTTTGTAACTATGCTATTATTTAAGGCTTTATGCCGATTTTTCAAACTTATACAGCATAGAATTTAGAAAGCATGTATATATTGCGCCCAAAGTAATAAAAAAAAACTCTGGTTCCTTCTAGGAAGGAACATTCATACCTGGTTCCTTCACTTGGCGAAGTTTGGACAATACTTTATATAGGATAATCCGAAAGAGGACCAAGCAAAGATCCGGATGAATCCCTACTCAATCCTAATGTGTAGAAAGATACTTACTTACCCTTTAATTTGAAAACGGTTTCTAAAGAAGGATGAATCTACTATTAGGTCAACGCGGCATATGAATGTGAAAGGAAAGGCGGAAAAACACTGCAATATTTTTTCCACAAACAATCATCACGGAAGAATGGTCAACACGAGAAGACGCCGTTTGTCACGTGTGTTGAAGAAGGGTCAACAGGAGGAAGACGCCGTTTGTCACGTGTGTGGAAGAGGGGTCAACACGAGGAAGACGCCGTTTGTCACGTGTGTGGAAGAAGGGTCAACACGAGGAAGACGCCGTTTGTCACGTGTGTGGAAGAAGGTCAACACGAGGAAGACGCCGTTTGTCACGTGTGTGGAAGAAGGTCAATACGAGGAAGACGCCGTTTGTCACGTGTGTGGAAGAAGGGCCAACACGAGGAAGACGCCGTTTGTCACGTGTGTGGAAGAAGGGCCAACACGAGGAAGACGCCGCTTGTCACGTGTGTGGAAGAAGAGTCAACACGAGGAAGACGCCGCTTGTCACGTGTGAGGAAGAAGAGTCAACAAGAGGAAGACTCCGTTTGTCACGTATATGGAAGAATGTCAACACGAGGAAGACGCCGTTTGTCACGTGTGTGGAAGAAGAGTCAACACGAGGAATACGCAGTTTGTCACGTGTGTGGAAGAAGGGTCAACACGAGGAAGACATCGTTTGTCACGTGTATGGAAGAATGTCAACACGAGGAAGACATCGTTTGTCACGTGTATGGAAGAAGGTCAACACGAGGAAGACGCCGCTTGTCACGTGTGTGGAAGAAGAGTCAACACGAGGAAGACTCCGTTTGTCACGTGTATGGAAGAATATCAACACGAGGAAGACGCCGTTTGTCAGGTGTGTGGAAGAAGGGCCAACACGAGGAAGACGCCGTTTTTCACGTGTGTGGAAGAAGGTCAACACGAGGAAGATATCGTTTGTCAGGTGTGTGGAAGAAGGGTCAACACGAGGAAGACGCCGCTTGTCACGTGTGAGGAAGAAGAGTCAACAAGAGGAAGACTCCGTTTGTCACGTATATGGAAGAATGTCAACACGAGGAAGACGCCGTTTGTCACGTGTGTGGAAGAAGAGTCAACACGAGGAATACGCAGTTTGTCACGTGTGTGGAAGAAGGGTCAACACGAGGAAGACATCGTTTGTCACGTGTATGGAAGAATGTCAACACGAGGAAGACATCGTTTGTCACGTGTATGGAAGAATGTCAACACGAGGAAGACGCCGCTTGTCACGTGTGTGGAAGAAGAGTCAACACGGGGAAGACTCCGTTTGTCACGTGTATGGAAGAATATCAACACGAGGAAGACGCCGTTTGTCAGGTGTGTGGAATAAGGGCCAACACGAGGAAGACGCCGTTTTTCACGTGTGTGGAAGAAGGTCAACACGAGGAAGATATCGTTTGTCAGGTGTGTGGAAGAAGGGTCAACACGAGGAAGACGCCGTTTTTCACGTGTGTGGAAGAAGGTCAACACGAGGAAGACATCGTTTGTCAGGTGTGTGGAAGAAGGGTCAACACGAGGAAGACGCCGTTTGTCACGTGTATGGAAGAAGGGTCAACACGAGGAAGACGCCGTTTGTCACGTGTATGGAAGAATGTCAACACGAGGAAGACGCCGTTTGTCACGTGTATGGAAGAATGTCAACACGAGGAAGACTCCGTTTGTCACGTGTATGGAAGAAGAGTCAACACGAGGAAGACGCCGTTTTTCACGTGTATGGAAGAATGTCAACACGAGGAAGACGCCGTTTGTTAAGTGTATGGAAGAATGTCAACACGAGGAAGACGCCGTTTGTCACGTGTATGGAAGAATGTCAACACGAGGAAGACGCCGTTTGTCACGTGTATGGAAGAATGTCAACACGAGGAAGACTCCGTTTGTCACGTGTATGGAAGAAGAGTCAACACGAGGAAGACGCCGTTTTTCACGTGTATGGAAGAATGTCAACACGAGGAAGACGCCGTTTGTTAAGTGTATGGAAGAATGTCAACACGAGGAAGACGCCGTTTGTTAAGTGTATGGAAGAATGTCAACACGAGGAAGACGCCGTTTGTCACGTGTGTGGAATAATGTCAGCACGAGGAAGACTCCGTTTGTCACGTGTATGGAAGAATGTCAACACGAGGAAGACGCCGTTTTTCACGTGTATGGAAGAAGAGTCAACACGAGGAAGACGCCGTTTGTCACGTGTGTGGAAGAAGGTCAACACGAGGAAGACTCCGTTTGTCACGTGTATGGAAGAATGTCAACACGAGGAAGACTCCGTTTTTCACGTGTATGGAAGAAGAGTCAACTCGAGGAAGACGCCGTTTGTCACGTGTGTGGAAGAAGGTCAACACGAGGAGGACTCCTCTTGTCACGTGTGTGGAAGAAGAGTCAACACAAGGAAGACTCCTCTTGTCACGTATATGGAAGAAGGGTCAGTACGGGGTATACGTCACTTGTCTCATTCGTGGAAAAATGACCAGAAAGGGAGAAATGGCGACTGTGATATTTGAGGAAGAATAACTAGCCCCGTGTAGATTCTGTTTTTTCGTGTCTGCAGAAGAACGACCATCAAATTGAAGACGCTATCGGTCGTTTCGTGGAAGAATTTTTTTAAATCATTATTATCCCTAGTACACGCGGTACAAGCCATGATAATCATGGTGGGTAGAAGTTGGGGACTGCTTTTACTGTAAGTGCACACATGTCTACACATGTGAAAAGCATTTCGACTTTTGCACTTACAAATGTGCCAGAGCCCCGTTTGGTTACTTGCACTCGCTGGTGGTGTTGGAATTTTGCAAGAATCAGGGGCCATTGGAACATTTTTCTTAATTAGAAAAAAAAAGTGTTCAATGCGGGAATCGATCCCCGGGTCGTAGCGTTCGAAAACCAACGGTTTAGACCACCTTTCCATCTACTCCCTTCGTGGAAGAATTAGTAGAACGAGTAAGATGTTATGTTTTACATAGAGTAAGAATGGCCGTCACATGGAAAAGATTGATTGCCCCGTATGTGGAAAAATGGCCCTTTATATCTAACATAACCCAGGAGTGGTCTCCAGCCATCAGCTATGTGCTACCTTAATCCCATGTTGGGGGGCTCAAGGATTATCTAACATCCGTACCTCTATCTGTACTACCTTTGTTATTAGAGAGGGTGCTCTACCTTAAATTCTACCTTATTAACTGGGGTTATGCAAATAACTACTCCACTATTATTCTATGCATTTACTATAATGAAAAATATAATCATTTTCGCGAACTTATATCATGTATTTCTTGAGATTGACTGAGTTATGCAACATGTGTACTACCCATTATCTCTATCTACTTCCACATAGAAAAATTAGTAGTCTCACGTAGTCGTGAGAATGACAAGGCCATTTATTCAGTCCAAAATGATTCAACTTCATTTATATCATATAAAATAGAGTAACCAGTGAAGTTTACACACTCTCTGAGCAACAAAATAATAAATTTAATAAAATCTGCTGTTTAAAAAAAGGTCGTGGTTGAATATTATCAGGTTATCTGAAAATGTTTATTCATATATAATAACTAGCCGAATGACCCGGGCAACGCCCGGGTTTTACCCGATTAAATGCTTTTATTCAAATACTATTCGTTACAATTATAAATTGGTGCCGTGGATGTCATTCTTGTATAATATAATACAAATAAGTTTTAAAAATTGTAAAAAAAAAATGCATCGGCCGGGAATCGAACCCCGGCCGCCCGCGTGACAGGCGAGCATTCTACCACTGAACCACCGATGGTTATGAGAAATGGTCATATTTGGGTATTTATTTCATTCACAAAGCAAACGGTGACAGAATTGATTAAGAATTTTTGCTTGATTATGACGCTGATAACTGTATATATTAATGGTCATAATTTAAAAAAATAATAAACAATGGGATTTGCAAAATATTTTGTTGTTTTTAATTTTGGTTAATTGCCTTTGTTGGAGCTTATTTTTGTTATTTTTGATATTACTCTGTGTAAATGGTTATATTATATTTGACCAGGAGTGCCTGGTCACGTGTGTATATTCTATTGTATATATAGTGTGTGTGTGTGTGTGTGTGCGTGTGTGTGTGTGTGTGACAATTGACAATTAAAAATAGTTTATTGTCTTCTAGACAATGTTACATCTCAACTAGGAGGGTGAAAAAGAAATATTTACATTTGACAGTTGTCAGGAATCAAGGCATCGCTGTCTAAGACTGGCCAAATCGGCGCTAACATCGGGATGTTTGCCCCGAGCCGGTTCTATGGCCGCGCTGAGGAACTCAGCGAGGACTCCCCTCATCGCAGGTGTCAGTCTCGCCATGAGGGACTCTCTTTCATCGATGAAGAGAATGGCATCCTTGAGGTCATTCGGTTGGATCCCTGATTGATATAAGGGCCTTAGGCAGGTTAAGTGCTTCAGTTTCTTGAGGATTTCAATAACCATGCACTCCTCCCTCATGATCGGCGTCATCTCCTCCTCGTCGGGAGCAGGTGGTATCGGCCCGGCAGGCTGAGGCGCGGGCAGTGGGGGTGTTGGAGGCACTGCCGCCGGTTCGGGGGGAGACAGTGGAGGTGGAGACTCCTCGACGTTGGACATCTCAATGTCCGGTGTAGGGGCTGCAGGCTCGCGACTCCCAGGTGTTCGCAAGGACGGAGCAGGGGTCACTGGTGGAGGGGCAGGAGGCGCAGCCTCCGCAGGTGAGGCCAAAGGCGCTGGTGGTGATGGCCGGAGTGCAGCAGGTGGAAGGAGCGCTGCTCGGCTCGCGGGAGGCACGTCGGAGACCTCCATGGCTGGGCTGTGGGACGCCAGAGGTGGAGGCTGGGCAGATGGCTGCTGAGGTAGCTTGGGCGCAGTCGCTGGTGGGACGCTAGTGGTAGAGCTGGGTGTGGCCGGTCCAGGTTCCGTGGTTCGCCCTGCGAGCAGGGGGCAGTTGGCCCTGCGATGTCCTTGGCCACGGCACCTGGAGCACCTAATCCCGGTGGACAGGTATGCGGGCCAGGCCTCGCCTTTGATGGTGATGTCGAGACGGGTGGGCAGCCTCTCGATGTTCATTCCTTCGCGGAAGATGATGAACGCCTCTCGGCGGCCGTCGTTGTAGACATAAGGGCCTGCCTTCATCAGCTTGGGGGCGATGGATGTTACTCGCCCGAAGGATGAAAGGGCGCTGATGACGGCTGCATCCCCCACGAAGAAGGGGAGGTTGCCCACCGTGATTCTCTCCGCCCTCTTGCGGAACGGGAAGGCCCTGTGGAGAGTTCCCTCCACCTCGAGGCCCTCGTTGACGAGGCGCTCGGCCATGCTTTTGTTTGCCAGTCCCACCAGGAAGTGGCCGTTCATCTTGGTCACTTGGAAGACCTCCCTGGTGCTCCCAAACATTCGGTCTATGGCCCTGATGTAATGGTAGGGCTCCAGTTCAGGGCTGCGTTCTACATAGACGCAGTGGTCCTCTGTTGAAGACGCCTGCCGCGCCCTGGCCTCCGCGATATGCGCCTGAGTGGTCCTGACCTCCTCCGCCCGCGGTGCCCATCCCGTAGATGATCGTGGCCGGCGAGTGGCTCCTGCGCCTCTGGTGCCAGAGGAAGGTGCAGCCGCCGCAGGTGATTCCGCCGAGTCACGGCGTCTTTTCTTTCTTTGGACAGTGATGAAAGGGTCCTCAGATTCGTGCTTGTTGTCCTCCGCTAAGTCTGCCCAGCTTCTATTGGCTTGGGCAGCGGCCTCGGAAAACGAGGCAGTAACGAAGTCGGTCGGCGTGGCCGGATTTGCATGATGTCCGCCGGCGGGCGGATTTGCATAGTTTTGATTTTTGTTGTAGAGATTTGAAGTTTTCTTCTGAAAATCTTCTTTCTCAGATAGTTCAGCACATGGTTGTGCTTTTGCGCCGTGACTTACAGGCTTTTGCTTGGCGTTTGAAGGGCTTTCAGCCCGTATAAGGTTTGTCGCCATCCGCGACACTTTTCGCCCGCCAGAGGCGAAAAACTCAGGAGCTCGCGCGACGCGTGGCCGCACGCTCGAGTGTGTGTGTGTGTGTGTGTGTACTCAGATTATTCTGGAGGCTACTTAAAGTAGACTTATCTCATTATTCCCTTATCGCTCTTGACATGAATCCTGCCAAGAAGAAAAAGAAGGCCTACAAGCCTACAACCCGCATCGTGAACGTCGCCGACCTGGAGAGGGAAGATGAGATGGTGATCTCACGCAACTGCAGCATCCTGAGCTCCATTGGCCATCCTGCCCTGAAATCCCTGCACGAGGACCTGATCCGCTACATCGCCTCGCGGACTGAAATGATCAAGGCCCTCGCTACCAATGTAGAGAACCTCACTCACACCCTCGAGTCCTTCGCAGAGTTGGACGAAATTGAGGAGGCCAACAAGCCCAAGACTGCTTGCCGCGGCACTCAAACCTGCCCTGCTCCTTCCTGCAATGAAACCAGCTCCCAGACTGACCCAATCAAGCCCGCCACTCCTGCTCCTGCTGCTCTCCCTGCCAAGAAGCCTGCCTCCTCCCTGCCTGCTCCTGCTCCAACCAAAAGGAAGCAGTCTGAAGCTCCCAACCCGCCTGCAAAGAGGACAAACCTGAATGGTCCTTCAAAACCTGTGCCTTCCCACGTCTCCAAGCCTGCGGCCGCCCAAGTGATCCTTCATGGAGAAAAATCGGCGGCCCACACAGTGGTCATCTCAGATGACCCACAGGCTGACCCAAGGGAGATGCTGAAAACAGTCCGCGCTGCTCACACTCTCCCCCAAGGCGTTTGGGCCTCCCTGCGCACCAAGGGGAAGCTGGTCCTCCATTCCAGCAATCCTGACACCATCCCTGAGGTTACAACCTCCCTGGCCAGCAAGTTGAATGGAATGAAGGTCCGCCAGCAGAAGGAGATCCTGCCACGGATCTGCCTCTTCAAAGTGGATGAGGAGACATCCAACTCCACAATTGAGGAGACCTTCCTGGAAACCGCTGCTGTTAGAAAACTTCCTGGGGACAAGGTGGTGCGCGTGGCGCACCGTTCTGCACCCAGAAACGGGACCTGCACCGCCTTCATCGAGGTGGACCTCAAGACCTTTAGAGCCCTGGGCGTTCGCGGGAGGATCGTGGTGGATGGAGTAATCCTCAACTTCGAGGAGTCCATCCGCGCCCGCGTCTGCTTCCGCTGTTGTGGCTTCGGCCACAGCTCTGCCCAATGCACCAGAGCTCCTAAGTGCTTCCACTGCGGTGAAGACGGCCATGAAGGCCGAACCTGCCCATCCATTGCTGACCAACGCACCTCCAAATGTGCCAACTGCTGCTCCCAGGGCCTTCCTGACAAGCACGAGGCGAGAGCCTCAAGCTGCCCCATCCTGAAGTCTAGGGCCCTCAAGTTCTAGGCTTCAAGGACCTTCTGCCTCCATTTCCATCTGCCACTTCTCCTGGATTCCTGGCCTATTCAACGCACCCGCCTCACTGCACCCTGGCGCTATTCCCCTGCTTGCCCAACGTTTCCACCACCCCTGCGAGACATCTCCTGCTTCCACATCCTAGGATCCCTTGCCACCTGACATCGATTTTGGGCTCAAAAATCATAACTTTTGGTTAGTAGCCCGTAAATAAAGATATTTTCTCTCTCTGTGTGTGTACTCCTAGATGAAGTTTCGATCCTCGTGGTCACTATTTTTGCCGCCTTGGGGCTTCGGGCTCTAGGTGTGCTTGGTGCGTCCTTGGTTCCTTCGCAGGCGGCGCGCTGTACCAGATTCGGCGGGCTGTCTGCACTTGTGTCGTCTAGATGTTGTCCTGTGTCTTTTTATGTGCCTTAAAAAGCTTACCTGAAAGCTTGTAGAAGGCGGAATAATTGATACTGTGTGTGTGTGTGTGAATAGTATTGGTGCCTTTATTCTCTCTTTGGCAGAGGCGTTGGAAACACCATTGGGGTGTAATTTTGGATAGTTCAAACCTATACAGTCCTCTAGATAACGGCCTTCTTTCTGTTAAGGAAAAGATACCTTAACATTTGGTCCCTCGAGCCGGATTCTAAAAGAGAATCGGCAAATCACTAAAGAAAAGGCCAAAGAATTTAAAGCCAAAAGGGTTAAAGCTAGAGAAGTTGGAGCCAAAGAGGTTGAGGCTAAATAAGATAAAGCCAAAGAAGATAAAGCTTCAGAAGGCAAAGTTTAAGAATATCAAGATTAAACAAAGTAGATTGTCGAAGTTTAGCGAATATATGTAAATTAGCCTTAGTTTAAATTTGTTAATTGAAATTTTTAAGATGGATAAAAGTTAAGTTGAGAACATTATCAAGTCTAGAAAATGAAGCGGGCAATAAGAAGCAGAGCCGTTAAAAGAACGACTATTTCCAAGTTGATCAAAAGGGCAGAAGCGGAGTTGGATGAAGAAACTCCTTCTGAAAATATGATAAGAACGAGCTATGAACTCCTCGAAAAGTATATGGCAAATCTTCAAGATGAAGATAAGTTGATCTGGAATTTGATGCTGGACGATGAGGAGAATGATGACTGGGTACTAGAGGAGGAGAAGGATACAGTGATCCAGTATGATCAGAAGTGGATGGATCTTGAAATTAAAATAAATCATTTCCTCAGCTCTCTGATGAAAAATACGGAAGCCCTCCATGATAACAGTTCGGAAAAGGGCTATTTGTCTGGAACAAGAGTATGCCGATTGCCCAAATTGGATTTGAAGATCTGCGATGGAAGCAGTTTAGAATTCAGGATGAGTGAGAAGCCAAGGGTTGTAGGAGTTACCTTGATGAAGGGAGTTGATCCAGCTTCTATTAATGAAGATGCTGGGATTGCGGTATCATCCGAGCAAATGGTAGAAGAGACATCCACGCAGATTGCCGTTGAAGAAAGTGAAAAAGCTCAAGTTGAGAAAAAGCATTTTGCTGAAGAAAGTGAAAAGGCTCAAATTGAGAAAAAGCATTTTGCTGAAGAAAGTGAAAAAGCTCAAATTGAGAAAAAGTGTTTTGCTGAAGAAAGTAAAAGGGCTCAAGTTGAGAAAAGGTCTGTTGTAGAAGTTGACGAAAGTCATAGGGCTGAAGTTGAGAAAGGATCCGTTGAAGCAGATGAAGAGAAAGGGCTGGATGTGGAACAAGGAATGAATTCAAAGAACACTGAAGAAGTGAAGCTGCTATATGCAGAACAAGGTACTGATTCAAAGATGGCAGAAGGGCTAGATGCAGGACAAGGCGGACTCTCCTTGAGACGGTATTTAGGGAGGAGACCCAGTCTGCTGAAAAGAATCCCTGAAGTGGGGATAAAATTTCGGGAGAATAAGTTCGGAGTTTTAGTGGACATGAGAAGATATTTCCGGATGATCGCCATTAAGGAGAATGATCGGGACTACCTCAGATTTCTTTGGAAGAAGAAAATGGATAACTGATGGTTTTTGGGCGGGAAATGGTTGTAGATGATTTTAATTATGTGCCCCGCACCTCAAAAATCCGGAAGAAAAAGAAATAGTTGAATAATGATGATGCAAAGGTTGGAGAAAGTAAAACGCTTTCTAAACAAGGTTTTACTATCCAGATCACCTATGTGAAGAGAGAACCAATAGAAAAAGTTCAATTGGCAAATATCTTCCAAACAATAAAATGCAACTTGTATCGAAGGAATCTGTTTCTAGAACTGTAATTACTCCAATATTATATACTCCGGCCAGTTCTCCAAAGGGGCAAGTGCCTACTCCAGAGAAAAATCTTAATTTAGGAGACAAGTCTCCAGAAAAGTCTGGTAAAGTGCTAAACTGGAAAGGATTGCGAATCCGGTAGATTATAGGAATATTAGATTGAGTGGTTTGAGATCTCTAAAGAAGATTTCATAATCCTATGACTGCTCTAAGCCTTCAGACGATACCTCTGGGCCTTCAGACGATACCTCTGAGCCTTCAGACGATACCTCTGGGCCTTCGGACGATACCTCTAGGCCTTCAGACGATACCTCCAAGCCTGCAGACGATGCCTCAGCATCAGATCCTGATTCTTCAAAAGGTAAAAGCTGGTGCTGCTTCTGGTGGCCCCTCCGGAACTTGATGTGACCCATCAACTCGGGGAGGAATGTTGGAGCTTATTTTTGTTATTTTTGATATTACTCTGTGTAAATGGTTATATTATATTTGACCAGGAGTGCCTGGTCACGTGTGTATATTCTATTGTATATATATATAGTGTGTGTGTGTGTGTGTGTGTGAATAGTATTGGTGCCTTTATTCTCTCTTTGGCAGAGGCGTTGGAAACACCATTGGGGTGTAATTTTGGATAGTTCAAACCTATACAGTCCTCTAGATAACGGCCTTCTTTCTGTTAAGGAAAAGATACCTTAACAGACTTAATTACCCTATTATATTTTTATCTTTCTAGTTTATACATATTTGACATATATTCTAAATAGACCAAAAATATAATAATATTCTCTATTTAATAATTATTCTAAGTGTCACAATCTCTTTGGTCCTCAGAAAGTCTCATCTTGAAAGCTTATCAGTTATCATAAAGTACTGTAGAATATATTACCCATCTTAGTTATCATTAATATTGTAGCGTAGAAATCAGTCTTGGAATATCTGGAGATGTGAAAGTATTTATTGATGACGTCACGGCGACTAGTCCACAATTATTAACAATCGTGAAGATAGAAGCTGCCTGGCCGGCATTCATATTTCTTGAAAAAAAGATACTTCGGCCAGTATAAATCTTTTTATTACCTCAACGCTTTTGTCCTCGTCAGGAGCAAACAAAAATTAAAACATATAGCAAGGCGTTAAAAATTATTCTAAGGCTCTAAGTGCGTTCTCACGCGATATTCGAAATTATTAACAACTCAACAAAACTATACACAGCTAGAGAATACCGAGCAAACAAGCTAGGTAACTAAATGATGATTTAGCAAATGAAAAATTTTAAATCTGTTTCCAAATATCTTCATTGAATAATAAATTATTTCTTCGCCACACAATATATATGTTCAACATACCAATATAATCCACCTCTGTAACCCCTTTAAGTTTTTAATAAAATTATGTTAAAGTGAGAAAGAAAGAAGATGTAGGTCTAGTAACAGAGCCAAGACGCACTTCATGCTGTCCTTGTAGATAGACCAGGGTATTGACTGTCCACGCATTCATACAGAATACTATAAAAAAATTCCCTTGTTTTGACAAATAAGGACGATCATAGCTGACGCTGTCATGCTGCAAGACTTCCCTGAGCTGCCAATATCGCCACAAGTCGTCACTCGCAAAACCTCTGTTCCTTGATTCATCAGACCCCACTCTTTTTATATTCCCGCGGTAATGAATGCGATAAGTCGTTTGGGTAGAATATAAAAATCATTTGATAGATGAGCTTAAAAAAGTTAAATAGTTTGGGGGAGATGAAAAGGAGAATCGATAAACTAAATGGATAAGAATAATTATTAATTAAGTAAGTTATTTCAAAGCCAAATGGCTAGCGATCGATTACCCCTAAAGTTGGCGATTAATGTTCACCAACTTCTCGCCTAGAACGCGCGCCATCTATCGGGGCTTAGATACACAACATTTGCCGAGCTGCCGATGATACATTTACTAACTATACTTTTTTCGTATATGACAGAATATTTAATTATAATAATGCAATTGGTCTTTGTTCCCGCATCATTCTCTGTGCCTTTCCTTTCCATTCCGACACACGACTGCATTCCAAAATATCACATATATGAAGTGTTGAATTGAGTAGAGATGAGTTAAGTTAATCATGGTGGAATGATAAAAATGAACGGCAAATCCAAAAGTAGGAGTTTCAAAGTGGAGAGAAAGAGGAGGGGCTGGGGAATCCAGTCATATAGATACTTCTAACTTTCGCTCAAGGTGACTTGATGGCTCCGTCTGGTCAAATTGTTTTAAAGGACTCGAATCTCTTGATGCATATTTGGTTTTCACCAGAGAATATTGGTGCCTCAACTGTACGCGGAGCCCTATTTGAAAGGAAGCGAATGGTGCCAGTAATGTGAGATACTGAGCTCTAAATATATTGGGTCTAGACATCCAGCTCTCTAACCATCTCCACGGTGGCGAAGCACAAGATCTACGTCTCCTTCATAAACCGCGAAATGTCTAGTGTCGCTTGAGAACCTCTGGCGATCTTCGTGCAGACATTGCAATGGTAGCAGAGCTGCAATGTACATTTTCATTGCACACAGCATTCTTCTAATATTCTACTATGTCGCCATCATTATTTTAATTATTATATTCACTTAATGTGCGAATTATGCATTTGATTGATTGAAAAAATAAAAATAAAAAATTGTTAATTGTCATAGTCGCATCGTTGGTTTAAAACTATACTTCCTGATATTAGCGGTTAGGTTGTTTCGTGCGGAAATGAGCAACCTAGGTGACTACATATTTGACTCAACCTACTCAGCTGGCCAATCTGACTAGGTCGACCAGCCCATTACAAAGAGGATGATGTGGGAGATGGTGGCCCTGATGGAGAAGCTGAAGGCTACTGTGGAGCGTATCTTCTGAACACTGGACACAATGGATTCTAAGGTATTGCTAGTAAACACATCGCTTCTCCACTTAAAGTAAGGGCTGATTGACTCAACTAAGGATACTAACATCCCGATAAGCATGGGTGCATCGGAAACTCTCACCCAGAGGTCTTAGGATACAAAATTTGGAAGTTAAGAGGGGAACTATATCCAGGAGAGAGAGATTCCCAGTGCTTGTAATTAAAGGAATTTTCAATTATATTGTGTGTGTGTTGGGTCAGATTTTCCACCAAACAAGACCCAACAAAGATGTAAACATTTAGATCATATAAATATATACGCAGTGTCTCGCCGAAGTGTTTGTTGACTAGGTGGAGAACTCCCGACAATGGCCGACGGTGCTCTAAAGGTCAGGGCAGGGGAGGAAACAGCCCTGGACGTGTATCCCAAAGCCCGCTGTAGAAGGGCCGAGACGAAGAATGTACAAAGAGCACATGTACAAATAAGCCTAGACACTTGATGACACCAGACTTCCATGCCGAAAGCTGATGCCTGATGGAGAAGAAGACACCAGTGACATCCAGAGACATCCGTGCTGGAAGCTTCTGTACCATATGTACATATATGCCCCTCATTTTTAGATAGAGGTGACCAAAAGAAAACAATTTGTCATATAAACATTTAAATCAATAATCTTTTTTTTTTTACTCGGGATATATATATTATTTAATTTCCTAAAGGAATTAATTTGTTTTTCAATATACAACGTTTTTTTTCTCTCTCTCGCGCGGCAACACGGTAAATTGGAGGCGTGGTCATGATCACGTGCGTGTTTACTTTCGACGAATGAAAATGCCAACCAATAGAAACTTTGGCGCGAGCAACGAATGAAAATGGAGGGAGGCAAGGATAAAAGGGGGTTTTCTTGGCAAAAATGAGATAGGAGAGATTCAACCAGAGTCGACAGTCGGGCCTGAGACGCAGAAAGGAGAAGACCAGACCTTGCCACCGCTTTCGAGAGAAGGTAAGCCCCTCGCCATTATGGCTTAGCTCCCCCCCTTTTCGAGCAGAAACTAACGTAGATTTCGCATGGGCCCTAAAGGGCTTTAAGTAACTTAAAAGGAATGATAGGGATCTTATATTTTGTCCCGCCAGAATAGATGGAGATCTAGGCTTTCCCCTTTATAAAGGCAAATTTGTAATTTCAAGTCACCTCTATCTAGATCATTATGTAAATAGCATATCTCGCTAGTATAGAAATGTTCCCAAAATTGAATTTAATCTGAATAAATATCTAGTATATAACATATATGGAGAGTTTTGTTTCCCCTCATACATATTTCATTCTTTTGGTACTACCCCCCCCCCCCCCCCCCCCCACATCTTATTATTACAAATTGTACCGAAATATAGAACTACCGGTTCTAATGGAATGGAGTTGTGTATTGTACCTTATTGTGATACTTTAATACAGAAACAGCGGTAAATACGATTTTTCCCGCCTTGAGGGTATCTCTTTGTCAGGTTTTAGTAATATTTGTATTTTCATATGAGGAATTTGCCCTTCTTTCACTGTTTAAACGAAATATTGTATGATTCTTACCTATTTGGAGGGAATACTACTAAAAAATCAAGTCTTCCAATAAATTGCCGTCCACATGCATTGTCGCGAGTGCCTGTCATGCCCACAGTGATCAAATAAGCCAGTTCTCCTGCCTGTGTTTCAGTGTGTTTTTCCGTCATACTTACCATTATATTATTCGTTGATTTAATTTTAGTAAAGACCCATGTTGCCTTATCACTCTTTGGTTTTGTTCCCCTCATGATATTATTGAAACCCTTTTTGTTTTAAATATATTACTAATGTTAATGTCAATAGTATAAGTCTATAGTTTTGCTTGTTTTTATAGCTTATTTGTTAGATTTTGGTATAATCTTTACAAATAGAGTCCTTTCCATATATCCAGATAGTAACCTAATTCAACGCATTTTGTTGAATCTTTGTTATAAAAATCGGGATTAAAAGGATACCTGCATGTTTAATCAGATTTTATTACTAATAAAATCTGAACCTGGTACTTCCTGATATCTAATTTGAAACAATGATTCCAACATATTATACTTCTATAGTAATTGTTAATTTGGTCTTATATTCAGGTTTATAGTTTCTAATAGTAACATGTTCATCTCTATCTGAGACCCCTTAAAGTTGTTGGATGATCTCAGAGAATTTGACACAAAATGGGCTTGTCACTGACCCGAGTCCGTTGGTCTGTGGAGGCGGCCAATAGATGGCGATCAATTCCAGCGTCTATTTTGATGGGAGAGCCGACCATTATTTCATAGATCATTTAATTTAATGTAGGAACGAGAATAATTCAATATTTCCCTCCTTTCTTCCCAAGTACACGTAAGCCTTAGTTTAATGAGGAATCTCTTTACACATCTGTCCTAAGCCTTCCGCACTATATCTTTTGTGTATGAATCTATTTACAATTGATCTGTAGAAATTATAGAGATCTATTGCTATGATTTCCCTCTCTGAAATAGTTCCCAGCGTCTTCAGTGGGTTGCTAAATCGCCAGAAGGTGTCTTTTATAGATTATCTAATCAATAATGACTTCACGGATGTTGCACAGTATATGCCACAGAATGACTATGGATAATTCTAGAAGAGATTGGTGCTAGACAAGGGTATTGAGGGAGAATAGTAAAGAATAAGTCGTACTAGCTTTCGCGAATAAAGTCCAGGAAGGACATTATTCCAGGAGTATCTTAAAAGATAGCTGACACCCCCCCCCCCCCCCCCGCCCCGGGGCCCATCATTATCTCTTTTCTTCAAAGGGGAAGTTGATACCCCTGAGACGTTGGAACTTCACATTCCATAGACCTTGTTAGTCCCCGGGACACCCGGCGCTCTATACATTCCAGGAAGGAACTTGTCAACGGTTCTCCCCCGACCTGAGCCCCTTTGGGGGGTCCCTCCCACGCCTGGCATGGAAGAAAGCTCCTACTTGGAGTGGCGTAGTCCTCAAGTCCTTCTATACCCTATATATTATCTGATATTTCTATCTCCTCAAGTATAACCTTAGCTGTTTAAGTCATATATTTGTCTATTTCTATGTCACACTTGTATATCTTAATAAGGAAATTTTACTAAGTCACATCTTACATGCCCCATTCCCATTGGTCTAAAAACGGGAATTCAACATGTGTGCTCTTTGGTTTCTTTCTCTATGACATCATAATCATTTAGGATTTTTTATTATGCTCAACAAATTACACAATTAAATAGGGTAAGCTGTAGTAACTAAATGGTACTCTTTGGCTTTCATTTCAGTCGCCAATATTGCTAGAATTGTGCTTTTGTGATGTATGTTTCGGAAATAATACTCAACAAAATATACTGTTAAATGGCAAGTTAAGCGAGTCCTTTCGTAATCTGCCTCTTTATAAAGTTTTTTAAATTGCCATTAAAACATCACACAAACAACTAACATTAAAAGCATTTAAATAAATATTCGCCAAAACGTCTTGAAAATAAATATATTATTTGAATGATGTAAAATATCCTTTATACATAATAAATAAGTTTATGAATAATATTTAAAATTATGAGCCAAATCCTCTCAATATTTTTCATCGCAGTAAGGACAGTAGAGGTTTGTTTTATGTGTAAAAGTAACATTCGTGCTTAGATGTTTTTATTCATTATATATAGGTTTTAAACTTTTAATTAGACAATTTTAATTTGTATTTAGACATTTTTCATTTTAATTTAAACACTTCCATTTCAATTTAAACATTTTTCATTTTAATTTAAACACATCGACTTTTCTATAAAAAGTCTGCTGTAAGATTTAGGTACTTACAGCTTGTAGGAAGGCATGAGGACGTTGAGGATTATATGATAATAATCTTTATTATCCATTTAGCAAGAAAGACAAAGTTATGGTAGCGAACAGTTATTGAAGTATAGAGAAGAAGGTAAACAAACAGTTGTGATGATGATAGGTCCAGTGTGGCGCTAGCTGTCGTAGCATTCAGTTATCCAACAAATCCCCGGCATGAATGTGGAGACATCACGAGGTTGTAGCGTAACTTCTCAAATGTCGGCCTTGGTAGCGGCTTGGTCAGAATGTCCGCCTTCATGTCGCCAGTTGGGCAGTAGATCATTTTTATCACTGTCTTCTTCTGAAGATCCTTCAGGTGATGGATCTTGGTTGCGATGTGCTTGGTTCTAGAAGACACTTTTTCGGATGAACATATCTTGAGACATGATTGATTGTCTTGGTGGAAGTAGATTGGAGCTTTCTGTTCCAGTTCGAGATCCTTTAGCAAGTCGAGAAGCCATAACAGTTCTTGTGAGGCTTCAGCTGCGGAGATTAGTTCCGCTTCGGTGGATGAGAGAGATACGCAACCTTGTTTCCCAGTCATCCATGAGATGGGGTTTGATCCCAGTAGGAACAAGTTTCCGCTTAGTGATTTTCTGTCGGTGTTGTCATTTGCCCATGTGGCATCACTGTATGCTTCCAGTGTGGGAGGTTTTTGGTTAGATATGCGTAGCTCGAGTTCTTTAGTAGTTTTTAGATATCTTACAATTCTTTTTGCTGCATTCCAGTCACAATTTCTAGGATTCTGGTTTCTGCTGCTGAGTATGCAGACTGGAGCTGCGATATCTGGTCTGGATACTACGCTTAGGTACAATAGTGAGCCTATCAGTTGTTGGTATTGGACGTTGTTTGGTAGAAGTTTTACATCAGATATACCGGGGTATCCGCTTTCCATGGGAGTGAAAGTAGGTTTCGCTTCTTGGAGATTGTACCTTTCAACTAATTCTTGGATTTTATTCTTTTGGCTCAGAAGGAGTTCACCTTCTCTGTTCCTTGAGATTTCTATACCAATGAATTGAGTGGGGTCTCCAAGGTTCTTTATTTCGAATTCTTTTCGAGAGTTTTTACAGTGTTTTTGGATGATTATTTCGGAATCGCTTGCAAGGAGCATGTCATCCACATATAGAATCAAGTAGATGGAATGGTTTTCTTCATTCTTGGTGAATAGGCATGGGTCTACAATGCTCTGTTTGAAGTTATTTTTAATTAGAGTGCTTGCAATTTTTGTGTTCCAAGATCTTCCAGCTTGTTTTAGACCGTAAATTGCCTTCTTTAGTTTGCAGACTTTGTTTGATTGTTTTGTATGGAGTCCTTCTGGGAGTTCCATGTAGAGTTCTTTATCTAGGTCGCCGTGTAGGAACGCTGTCTTGACATCGAGGTGGATCACTTGCATCCCTTTGTAGACTGATGCGGCTAGGAAGGCTCTAATTGTAGAATGCTTCACAATTGGTGCAAAGGTTTCTTCGTAGTCTCGGCCAAATTTCTGATTGAACCCTTTTGCTACGAGTCTGGCTTTGTACGGCTCTATTTCTCCTTTGGAATTGAGTTTCTGTTTATAGGTCCATTTACATCCTACTGATCTTTTTGTCCTTAGGTAGAGGCGTTAGTTCCCATACATTGTTCTTCTCAAGAGAATTTAGTTCTTCGTTCATTGCTTGTAGCCATTTATCTCTTTCTATTTTGGGTAATTGTAGGACTTCCGAGTAGCTGGTGGGTGTCGGAATGTCTTGAGCTTCAGTTTTGTACAGCATGTAGTCATTTCTTATGGGAGGTATTCCCTTTGTTGGTCTCGTGGATCTTCTTTGTGTGACCACTTGTGTTCCTGTGCTTGTGCCGGGTTGAATGTAATCCTCGGTTTCTGAGTCCTCAAGGTTTTCGGATTGTGTTCCTGGTTCCTGACTTGCCTCTGCATTTCCAATATGATTGGAGGAAGTTAGATCTGTACTTAGTACTTGTGGTGAAGTTGTTTTTGTGGAAGCGAGGTGAAACCCATTTTCTTTTTCTAGAAATTTTACGGATCTGCTGATTGTGATGTTGTCTGTGTCGTGCAGGATTCTGTATCCTTTGCTTCGATCATCGTATCCAAGAAAGATCCCTTCGATAACTTTGCTATCCAACTTGTTTCTTTTTATCTTGGGAATATAGGCGAAGGCTTTACATCCGAATCTTTTTAGATGCTTCAGACTGGGCTTCCTGTTGGTCCATAGTTCAAAAGGAGTCTTGTCTGTAGCTTTCGAGGGTATTCGGTTGTGTAGGTAATTAGCTGTGGTAACCGCTTCCGCCCATAGAGACTGTGGGAAGTCCTGAGTCAAACAGCATGCATCTTGTCATCTCCATTAGTGATCGATTTTTCCTTTCGGCTACTCCGTTTCTGGGCTGGTGAGTAGGGGACTGTTAGCTGATGTTTTGATTCCGCTTTGGTTCAGGAAATCTTCGACTTGTCGGTTTACGTACTCACGACCGTTGTCTGTCCGTATGGTTTGGATATTTTTTCCAAATTCCGTGTGTGCTGAGATGACGTAGTCTTTTATTTTTTCATAGGCTTCGTCTTTTCCTTTCAGGAGGTAGATCTTCGTGTATCTGCTGTAGTCATCAGTGAAGGTGATGAAGTATCTCTTACCGCTGAGAGAGTTAGTTGGTAATGGACCGCAGATATCACTGTGGACAAGTTGAAGCGTTTCAGTTGCTCTGTACTCTGTCTTCTTTGGAAATGGGGTTTCGGTGAGTTTTCCTTGAATGCACTGAACGCAGTCTGTGCTGTGCGAACAGTTATTTAGACTTAGTCCTCTTGCTAGGTTCTCATTTCGAATCTTCTTAATTGATTCTATATTTCTGTGTCCTAGTCTGTCGTGCCAGAGCATGAGGCAATTTTTGTTCTTGCAGTGGTTTTGTTTTTGCAACATTTGCTTTGAATGTGCGAGTTTGGGGGTTGTCATCCAGGTGGAGTCGTACATTCCATTGTCAAGTATACCGTTCGCGAGGGCTGTGTTGTCTCTTTCGATGGTACAACCAATCTCTGTTGAACGTTACTTTACATCCGTTGGAGGTGGCCGCACTCACTGACAGAAGGTTGTCTGTTAGTTCCGGGATGTAGAGAACTTTTGTGAGAAGTAAGGTGTCAGTCTTTCCTTGGGGTGTGATGACTTTGATTTCTCCTTGTCCTATCCCTTTGACCTGCAGCTTATTGCCGTTAGCAACCACAACGTTTTGTGTTTGTTCTCTGTTAAGTTCAGTGAAGAAGCTTTCGTCGTACGCCATATGAGATGTGGCTCCAGAGTCGATGAACCAGTTGTGTACACTTGCTTCTCGTTGAGTGCAATTGAGAGCTTTTGGGTTAGGTCCTTTTGTTGTTCTCTGATTTGTTGATTGTTCTTGGGTGACACTCGACTGATTTGTGTACTTTGGTACGTTTCCTCTTCTGAAGTTTTCATATTTGTACTCTTTGTGCTGTTGTTTCGCTTTTGATAGTGCAACATTCTTCCTTGGAGTGGTTTTGGTTTGTGGCAGAAAGAACAGGATTTCTTCTCTTTTTCTCTTCTTTGGCTTGAAGCTCCGTGGAGGCTTTTTAAGGTTTTTGATGCGTTGCTTTCGTCTTCGAGCTTTCTACTCTGCGTGTGTGTTCATCAAGGAGTTTGTTCTTGGTGAATTCAAGCGTTAGCTCGTCATCAGGCCTTGATTCCAACATCGTGATGAGATTGGAGTAGCTCTTTGGAAGCGAGCAAAGCAGTATAGCCGTGATGTGAGAGTCCTTTAGTGTTTCGCCAATGGTTCGCAGTTTGTCAACTAGTTCCATCATGGTAGTGATGTGCTGTTGCATGTCCTTGTCTTCTTCGAGTTTAAAGCTGTGTAGTTTCCTTAGCAAATAAATTTTTCCTGAGAGTGTTTTTCTTTCATAGATATTTTTAAGAGTGTCCCAGGTAGCTTTGGCTGTTAGTAGGTTTTTAACGTGCACTATTTGTGAGTCGGCGATGCTTAGATTAATGATAGCTCTAGCTTTTGAGTCTTTCTTTTTCCATTCGATTTTTGGTTCATCTGGAATATTTTCGGTGACAACTTCCCAAAGATCTTCCTTTTGCAAGAGCATTTCAATTTTGAAAGACCATAGTGAGTAGTTATAGCCGTCGAGCTTATTTAGGGTTACATCGTGGCTCGGGAGTGACGCCATTTTTGCTAGCCTTTTTTCTTTGTCTTAACTCGTTAGTTGAATTTCATGCAATATTCAGTCTCATAATCTAATTGTTGTAAGATTTAGGTACTTACAGCTTGTAGGAAGGCATGAGGACGTTGAGGATTATATGATAATAATCTTTATTATCCATTTAGCAAGAAAGACAAAGTTATGGTAGCGAACAGTTATTGAAGTATAGAGAAGAAGGTAAACAAACAGTTGTGATGAGATAGGTCCAGTGTGGCGCTAGCTGTCGTAGCATTCAGTTATCCAACAAAGTCTAAATTAAGAAAATGTCTAAATTAAAATGAAAAATATCTAAATTGAAATGAAAAATGTCTAAATTAAAATTGAAAATGTCTAAATAAAATGAAAGTTGAAGTAAACGAAAAAAATGCGCTACAAATTATAAAAATACAACCTTTCGCATTGAGTTTCTTTTATTATGATATAATAAAATTAATATCATAATAAAAGAAACTCAATGCGAAAGGTTGTATTTTTATTTTATAAAGATGAAAGTGTCTAAATTAAAATTAAAAATGTCTAAATATAAATTAAAATTGTGTAATTAAAAGTTAAAAACCTATAGATGGCGCGTTAATGCCTTATGATAAATATTTAAAATATATATTTTGACCACTACTTCAGTTTAATAAAAACAATAGTTTAATATGTAAACAAAGTATGTTTGTAAGATGTTTCTGGATACTTTCCTTAGGGAAAAACTCTTACTAACCAAAGATTACTATAAGGTTCTTTATCCTAACGTCGCACTATGCCTGGTAATCTTATTTCCGATATTTTTATTTTCAGAAAATACTCCTTTAAGTCTTCAATATGCATTGTTTTGGTAGCAGAAACATTGATAGCTTTTTAAATTTCTGATTGCCTCAAAGGATTTTTAGACAAAATAAACACTTAGAGTAATTAGTGAATGAATAATTTAGGAATATGTTTAATCAAAAAAAGGATACAGATTATTTTTTTATATTTGTGGGGGCGGAATCGTTAATACAGCAAAGTCACTGATGCGATAACTCCTGACATTGAATCCCGAGGAAAATATTTCTGCTGCTTTTTTTTTTCACATTTAACCACAAAATTTAACCCTATTATTCAATAAACAAATATTTTTTAGCATTTATAAAATTAGTATTTTTCAAATTGTTTCCTTTTTAATTATTTGTATTAGAGTTTTGCATTAATTAGAGACAAAAAAAATAAAGATTTATTTTGTTAATAATACATTGTTTACTGCTTGTGAAATAATTATAAATGAGCCCTTGGTGTTAGGGATAAACACTCATCTTCCTCTTTTTTTTTTCTATATTTGTAAAAACCAACAGATAATACCCAACATCTAATTTAAACAATAAAGTGGGCTCTCTAAATATATGTTCTATTGAATTTTTTCCCAACTTTAAAAAATATATATATACAATATAATACAGTAGTCAAAATTCGAGGCCCTCCCATTAATTTTTCCATTGCAGTAAGGGCAGTAGAAATTGTTTATTTTCAAAAAGAATCTTACGCCTTTAAAATAATTTTGAATTTTGATAACAGATGGCGCGCTAGTGCATCATATTATAATACAGTAGTACCTCTCTCCAAAAGAAAATGGCCAATTGTAGAGACAGGTGTTTAGAGAGAGGTGTGGTACACTTATAGTAAAAGTAGTTTCCAAATTCTACCCACCATGATTATCATGGCCTATTCTCTACACGTACTAGAGATAATTTCAAAAATAAAATCCTACACCCTACCTCCCCCTGGGAAAATAATCTTCTTCTTTCTTATCTCAAAGCCTTGATAATCATGGTGGGTAGTTAGCGACTGCTTTTACTGTAAGCGCACCACATGTCTACACATGTTAAAAGCAGTTTGACTTTGCACTTACAAATGTGCTAGAGCCCCCGTTTGGTTACTTGCACTCGCTGGTGGGGGTTGGACTTTGCAAGAATCGGGGGCCATTGGAGTATTTTTTTTTTTTTTAACAGAAAAAAGTGTCCAATGTGGGAATCGAACCGGGTTGTAGTGGTCGAAACAAAACCATTTAACCAGACTTCCACTGACCCCCCCTGGGAAATAATGAAGTTTCTGATTGGTGCTTGCCAGTGGAAACTGACGAAAGAATGTTAACACTGCATAAAAACTCATGATTTATTGTGAAAAAAAAAGTACAGAAGTGAAATTGTACTGGCGGGATCAGGTGGCTAAATTAAGAAAAAGACATTTCCTGATTGTACAACAAAGTTGTGCTGGGGGTCGGTGGAAGGGTGATCTAAACCATTGATTTTCGACCGCTACGACTCTGGTTGATTCCCGCATTGGGCACTTTTTTCCTAATAATAATTTAAAAAAAAATGCTCCAATGGCCCGCGATCTTTCAAAAATCCACCCCACCAGCGAGTGCAAGTGACCAAATGGGACTCTGGCACATTTGTAAGTGCAAAGTTGAACTGCTTTTCACATGTGTAGATATGTGGTGTACTTACAGTAAAAGCAGTCGCCTTCTTCTTCCCACCATGATTATCATGGCCTGTACCACAGTGTACTAGGGATAAGCAAAAAAAAAAGTTGTGTTGGTGGCTTGTACTATCTGTCAGAATAAATATCAACAAATTGTTGATTTTTTAAAATTATTCTGGCCAATTCTGGAATGTAATTAAAAATTAACTATTAATGTATATTTTTACAACAAATGGTGCAACCCATTAGTAACTTTTAGGTGTATCTTCTTCTTCTTCTTTCTTATCTCCACACTGGGTGAAGTAGAATGCCTTTGTCATTAAGACTGAGAGCACTACTCAGTGGCAAGCCGACTTAGCTCCAAAGAAATGGCCGCCTCTGACATGAGGAACAGATGCCATGTGCAGCCGCTCCTAACATGGATTACAGACTCATCCTGTATCCCTGGATTAGGAGCCCTAACAGGGTACTATCAGCTGAGCCCAGGTTTTTTAGTGAGCTTGTTACTGCTCCCCCTCCTCCTTTTTCATCTGGGCTTGAGACAGGCAAGGACGGAGTTTAAAATTTGATTTTTAAAATTTATTCTGGCCAATTCTGGAATATAAAAATTAAAAGGATTTGTTGATATTTATAACAACAGATAGCGCAAGCCATCAGTAAACTTTAGTTGCATGATCAAGAGATGTCTTAATTGATGATTTATTGTTAAAAAAAAAAAGTGTAGGAGAAGTCCTCTATTCATTAATAATATTGGGAAGATTTTCTAATTATGACAAGAATGGCAAAAATATGGGTAAATGGCATTCAACAAGAGAAAAATTATTTTCACATCAAAAATCATGTTGCCTAAAAAGCACTTTATTAAAAGCTTCATTTGGAGCCTGTATATACATGTAAACTCATGGACAACACTTAAGGAAGTTGTACTTTTTACCATGTATATCGGGATTCAGACAATACACTCATGGACAAAACTTAAGGAAGTTGTACCTTTTAGCATGTATATCGGGATTCAGACAATACACTCATGGACAAAACTTAAGGAAGTTGTACCTTTTAGCATGTATATCGGGATTCAGACAATACACTCATGGACAAAACTTAAGGAAGTGGAAATTTTTTAATGTCACTGCCGGTCATCTTTTTTTTTTTTTTAAGGAGACAAAGGCAATTTCGTTCTCACTTGGTTATCTCATGTGTCTTCAATAAAGATCACTATAATAGCTTTCAGAGTTATTGTCCCGGTATACATGCTGAAAGGTACAACTTCCTTAAGTTTTGTCCATGGTTATCTTGTGTATCTTCAATAAAGGTCACTGTAATATCTTTCAGAGTTATTGTCTGAATCCGATATACATGCTAAAGGTGCAACTTCCTTAAGTTTTGTCCATGAGTGTATTGTCTGAATCCCGATATACATGCTAAAAGGTACAACTTCCTTAAGTTTTGTCCATGAGTGTATTGTCTGAATCCCGATATACATGCTAAAAGGTGCAACTTCCTTAAGTTTTGTCCATGAGTGTATTGTATGAATCCCGATATACATGCTAACAGGTACAACTTCCTTAAGTTTTGGTCCATGAGTGTATTGTCTGAATCCCGATATACATGCTAAAAGGTACAACTTCCTTAAGTTTTGTCCATGAGTGTATTGTCTGAATTCCGATATACATGCTAAAAGGTACAACTTCCTTAAGTTTTGTCCATGAGTGTATTGTCTGAATCCCGATATACATGCTAAAAGGTACAACTTCCTTTAGTTTTGTCCATGAGTGTATTGTCTGAATCCGATATACATGATAAAAGGTACAACTTCCTTAAGTTTTGTCCATGAATGTAGATACACCTCATAACACTTTGTACTAACCAGATCACTATCATGACTAGAGGTTCTACTGAATGGTATTGATGTATGCATTGCAGTAGTTGATGAGATCTATGTGTGTAACAGGTTCATCAGGAGAAATGGTTGAAGCCACTGCTGGAGGAAGGCAAAGTACACGACCAAGTTCCCCTCCACGAGACACTATCTGGCCTGGAGTGTCAGCTCATGGTGTCTGCTCGAGACACACAGGAACTGAAGCCTCCATGGAGTTTGGTGACCCTGGCGGTGGGAGAAAGGTATCTTTCATCCAGTACATGTGATACAAGCCATGATAATCATGGTGGGTAGTTAGCAACTGCTCTTACTGTAAGTGCATCACATGTCTACACATTAAAAAAGCAGTTTGACTTTTGCACTTACAAATGTACCAGAGTCTCTTTTGGTTACTTGCACTTGCTGGTGGTGGTTAGACTTTACAAGAATCGGAGGCCATTGGAGCATTTTTTTTATTTGAAAAAGTGCCCAATGATGGATTTGATCTCTGTCGTAGTGGGTCGAATACCAATGGTTTAGACCATCCTTCCATCAACCCCTCTTTGACATATAATAAGGGCACAATTTGGATTATAGATTATAAACACAAGGCATTAAAACCCAAATCCAAATGAATAAATAGTGTGTGACGTTTCAATAGCAGCATTGTTACCATTATCAGACAAATGTACTGAATGCATGCATACCGAGATTCAGTACTTTTGTCTGATGATGGTAACAATGCTGCTCATGATGGTAACAATGTTTTTAAATTCTATTTAATATAAAAAATAGAAGGATAAATTATTGGGTATCTAAATGTTAATAAAGTATGAAAACCTTTTTTCAACCTGATGAATTGTTAAACCATAAAACCCCTCAATGAGAGGATTAGTTCTGCTTGAGAACACAATTATCTACAAAGGACAGTTTTCCATGCCAAAATTTCCATTTTTATTAATTAGCAACTCTCTGGTAAGAGGACACCTCTCCCTAAAGACACTTTCACTCTGCAAGTTGGTGTTGTCCTTTACAAAAAGGCAGCACCGTCTATTCTTCAACCATTTATAGACTTAAGTGCCTGCAACCCCAAGACACATTATTGACTGTATATACTCATCCATTGATGAGCTCTACTCATCCTCGGCAGACACCATCAAAAGTCTCAAGCTTTACAAGCTTGATACCTTAGTGTGATTGAGTGGAGATAAGAAAGAAGAAGAAGAAGAGTGCTGTAGTTGATAAGGACACAATTTGGATTATAGATTATAAACACAAGGTAATGAGACCAAATCTCCAAATGAATAAATAATGTGTGATGTTTCGGTAACAGTGTTGTTAGTACTTTTGTCTGAAGATGGTAATAACGCTATTACCGAAATGTCACACACTATTTATTTATTTGGATTTGGTGTCTTATTACCTTGTGTAAGTGCTGTAGTTATTAATTCTTTGGGTGCGGAGGCAATGATAGTCATGTCAAAGATATAGTCTGTAGGGTTAGAAAGTGACTTTAGTCTATGTGCTACAAAATAAAATTGAATCCTTTCAGTGCAGCAGTCTCCCATTTAAAAATATGACACCGCTGACTCATCTCTACCCATCTGCCCAGCTAGGGTAATTTGATCTTTGTTGGTTTAGTTCCCTGGTGCTGGGTGTTGGCTTGAGAAAGACTCTTGAAATTATACCGTGAATGTTTCTTTTATAAAAATCGAAATTTATTTTCAAAGAGAAATAGCGACATTTCTAACTTTGAGGATGAGGTATGGAAAGGTGAAACATGAAGAGTAATGGCGAACGGAAAAATAAAAAATAAAAAGTGTCCAGGGGCGGGAATCGAACCCACACTCTGCTGCTTACCGGGGCAGGTGCCTTGTCCACTCGGCTACCCTGGACGTATTTTCCGTTCGTAACTAAAACTTAAAGTAACATTTAAAATACAATATAACGCGGCTGATGATTGTAAAACGAAAATTGAAATTATACCGCGAAATGTTTCTTTTATAAAAATCGAAATTTATTTTCAAAGAGAAATAGCGACATTTCTAACTTTGAGGATGAGGTATGGAAAGGTGAAACATGAAGAGTAATGGCGAACGGAAAAATAAAAATAAGACTCTGATAACATTTTCCCTCCTTTTTAAACACAAGGTATAAGACCAAATCCAAATAAATAATAACAACTTTGTCTGAAGATGGTAACAACGCTGTTACCGAAACGTCACACACTATTTATTTATTTGGATTTGGTCTTATTACCTTGATTTATAATCTATAATCCAAATTGTGCCTTATATCGGTAACAGCATTGTTACCATCTCTGTGGAGAAAACTATCTTCTTCTAATCTGCTATCTTGTTTACACACCTTGATAACAGTAACTCTTTAAAAAACATGCTGTGGTAAAATTTCTCATTCAGTACTTTGTCTGAAGATGATAACAACGCTGTTACCGAAATGTCACACACTATTTATTTATTTGGATTTGGTCTTATTACCTTGTGTTTATAATCTATAATCCAAATTGTGCCTTATCATCCCTCATTTTTAGTTAAAAATAATTCAGACAAGAAGTCATTAATGGACTTTTAAATAATTATAAAAGCAAACCTTCCACAAGCAGAAAAGAAGCTTGCCAGTTCAAACTGAGTGTTGCTTAGAAGAAAGACACTTCCCTGATTTTGTTTATATTTAATTTTTTATTATTTTGTCTAATTTACACAAAGCAATAACGCGCCATCTATATATATAAAATGAAAGGATTTAAAAGCACGAATTTGAATGTAGTTCTGCTGTCCTATAAGCTTATGTCCATAGTTGTCTTGAAAACCATTTCTGAGATTCCACCCTTCAGTACTACGTATATAAGCAGAATCGTCCAATACAGTATTAGAGCTCTGTGAAGCGGTCTGGTGGATTAAATTGGCGAAACCGCTGGGAGGGTTCACCACTGATGAGCCAAGCCCTCCCAATATATTTTTTCATCGCAGTAAGGACAGTAGAAGTTTGTATTATGTATATAAGAAACATTCATGCTTTTAAATCCTTTCATTTTATATATTTTGTCTAATGATGGCAACAACGCTGTTACCTAAACATCACACACTATTAATTTATTTAGATTTGGTCTTATTTTCTTGTAGCTTTAATCTCTAATCCAAATTGTATCCTATCACTTTTTAATTTTATACAGTAGAACTACCTACCTGTAAAGGACAACACCTAATTGCAGAACCAAAGTGTTCTTTAGGGAGAAGTGTCCTCTTACCGGAGAGTTGCTAAACAGTAAAAATGGTCATTTTGCAAATGAAAACTGTCTTTTGTAGACAGGTGTTCTCTAGTGTGAGTGTCCTCTCATGGAGGTTATACTGTATTATAATTTAAAGAGCTTAATCCGAAATTGAGAAAGAACTATTGGTTTCTGTGTGAAGAATGGAAAGTACTTGTGTCCTGTTAACACTTCCAGCATTGCTGCGCAGGAGGATGGTCCCCTATCCCGGAAACCCCAAGTTCCTGAATTACTTTGAATTCCTGAAAGAAGTCCTGGAACCAGGAAATAACGATGGACCTCCAGACAAAATCAAAGTTTGTAATTCCTTAATGTACAAAACTTGAATACTTTGAATGAAACAGAATTGAAAGTATTGAGAAAAATGATTTATATTGATTTCAGGTGGACCAAGATGAGCTTCACAAGCTCTATCCTTCACTGACCAATCAACAATCTCCATTACCTGGTAGGTTCCTCCGCCATTTAATCAAAACATTCAACCCCTCTATAATATGTACAGTGGGACTTTGTTTATAACACACACTTTTATTTGATTGTTTAAAAAGGCGATTAGCAACTAGTGATTGGTCTAATGATATGACAAGAGAGAAAATTGATCTTAAAAAAGAAAGAATAAATTCTCTCTTACCAAAAGTTTTGCACGACAATCCGAATAATATCACCAACATAGGCAAAGTACAAATGTAATTGGGGGGTCGGTGGAAGGATGGTCTAATCCAGTGATTCTCAACCAATGTGCCGCGGTAATTTTGTGTGCCGCGAAATTCTAAAAATGTGCCGCCGAATTTTAGTCATATGATTATGTTCACGTTTGTATTGGTTTTTCTTTTTTTCTTTTTCATTTTTTTACTTTTTAAAATAACGAAATTAGCAAATTGAATGTTAGAGATGTATATTACTTATATTTTGCATAGAAATATTGATACATAATTTGAATTTCTTGCATTCAAGTTAGCAAAAGTGTGCCGCGAAATTCTAAAATTGTGCCGCCCAAATTTTCAAATCTTTAAAATATGCCGCAACAAAAAAAGGTTGAGAATCACTGATCTAAGCCGTTGGTTTTCGACCGCTACGACCCGGGTTCAATTCCCGCATTGGGCATTTTTTTATGTTTAAAAAAAATGCTCTAATGGCCCCGATTCTTGCAAAAGTCCAACCCCACCAGCGAGTGCAAGTAACCAAACGGGGCTCTGGCACATTTGTAAGTGCAAAGTCGAACTGCTTTTCACATGTGAAGACATGTGGTGCACTTACAGTAAAAGCAGTCGCCTACTTCTATCCACCATGATTATCATGGCCTGTACCACGTGTACTAGGGATAAGCAAAAAACAACAACAACAACAAAAAAAAATGTAATTTGTATGATTTAGCCCAATATGTGCTCTGTGGTGGCTTGTCACTAGACAAAGTGAACTCACTGTGGCTGGTCCCAGAGCTCCTTTTTGAGCTGATTGATGTGGTCTGTGGACATCATGTGTGGCACCAGTTCCACTTGGCCCCCGAACTTGGCTGGGCAGCCAAGGTAGCGCAGCTCTGACACCTGCTGTCTGATGTAGTTGATCATCTTCACTTGGGAGTAGAAGTTGATGTGCATCTGTTTCAGGTCACTTTTATCCGAATATCAATTGTTGATTAAAAGTAGATTCAGAAAAATATAGCTACATCAACTAATGGTTTATTTAACTTCCAATGTTTTAACTCCTGAGGAGAGTGACATCAGGTTACTGAAATGTCAGGAGTTAAATAAATCATTGGTTGAATATATGAAATAAAGAAATGTATGTAGAACAACAGTTGAAAATATCCCGCATGTTTTTTTTTTTGCTTATCTCTAGTACACGTGGTACAGGCCATGATAATCATGGTGGGTAGTTTGCGACTGCTTTTACTGTAAGCGCACCACATGTCTACACATGTGAAAAGCAGTTCGACTTTTGCACTTACAAGTGTGCCAGAGCCCCGTTTGGTTACTTGCACTCGCTGGTGGGATTGAACTTTTGCAAGAATCGGAGGCCATTGGAGCATTTTTTTTTTAAACAGAAAAAGTGTCCAATGCGGGAATCGGACCCGGGTTGTAGTGGTCGAAAACCAAACGGTTTAACCAGCCTTCCACCGACCCCCTATCCCGCATGTGTTTCTTTTGAACGAAAAATCAAAATTTATTTTATGGAGAAAGATTATTTCTGACCTTAGGGATGAAGTATGAAAGGATGAATTGTGAATTTTTTGCAATTTTTCGTTCAAAAGAAATACATGCAGGATATTTTCAAATGTCGTTCTACAATCATAAGCTGCATTATATTGTATTATAAAGAAATGTATAAGTTTAGTCTCTCGTATTTTATAAACTGTAACTATCCTCTAGTCTTCTTCTTCTTCTTCTTCTTTCTTATCTCCACACTGGGTGAAGTAGAATGTGTCTGCCTTTGTCATTAAGACTGGGAGCACTACTTAGTGGCAGGCCGACTTAGCTCCAAAATAAATGGCCGCCTCTGACATGAGGAACAGACATCATGTGCAGCCGCTCCTAACATGGAGTACAAACGCTGCTCATCCTGTATCCCTGGATTAGGAGCCCTAACAGGGTACTATCAGTTGGGCCAGCTGAACCCAGGTTTTTTAGTGAGCTTGTTACTGCTCCCCTCCTCCATTTTCATCCGGGCTTGGGACCGGCAAGGGCGGAGTTACTATCCTCTAATGATATTCATTAAGACCTACCCGCTGTTCTCTGTTAGCTGTCTCAAATACAGGAGGGAAGTGACAGAATGGACAAAGTATGTTAGGAGAAATCTCTCATTTTTCCTAGGGCCACCACCATCAACTTCTAATGAAAAATCAGAAATACAGTAAAACCCCACTAATATGAACCTGGGGGATATAACAAACCTTTTCTTATTACCGAATCTGAAATAATCCCCATTTATATTTTATAATACAGTAAACTATGGCTATATATAATGAACCATTACTATAGTGAATCACAGGTCCAGTTCTATTGTAATGCCAAACTATCTCATTTAGTAGAACATTAAACTGAAGATCTAAAGGTTCAACAGCGCAAAACGTGTTCGTGGATGGCTTTTCTTGATTTATCAAGAAATGGGTTGGTCAAATATCATGGAGCAAGTTAAATAAACATTTAGTCTATTTTTGCTCCACTAGATGGCGCTCTGACATCTAAAAAGCACATGTGCTCAGGTCCAATTCTATTGAGATTCGCTCTATATCGATATAGAGAGTTTTACTGTATTATTTGATTTTTAAGGTGATTTCTCTTATCAAATATTCTACTGTAAAATGAAGTCCACTCCCAACTTGTGTGTTCAGCTCACCTGGTGCCCATGATGGGCATGTGTACATGGGATATAAACCTCTTTTGTCTTCTTTATCTTGATAAAAACGACCACTCAGCAACTCAGATTAAATATACCTTTACAAGAGAAGGAATCGCCTAACATCATCTTGAAGAAGGAACAAAAGTTAACGGCGACGTGTTTCTAAAGCTGTAAATTCTGCAAACTTTCGGACTTTGACGTCCTTCGACAGGCTACTTTTTCTGGCAACTTTTTCGAAGGACGTAAAAGTCTGAAAGCTTGCCGAATTTACAACTGTAATAAAAGAAACTCGTCACCGTTAACTTTTGTTTCTTCTTTAAATATACCTTTATTTAACTTATACATAGGGAATTTAGAAAGCATAAATTGATATAAAGAAGCGTGAATGAGACTTGACCCTGCCACTAAGGCAACAACATTCTCTTATACAGCCATGCATGTGCACGCCACATCGCGTGACATTTCCAGGCCATCATTTATAGAGGGGGTTTACTGATAAGAGACACAATTTGGAGTATAGATTATAAACACAAGTTAATAAGACCAAATCCAAATAAATAAATAGCGACGTTTGACATTTCAGAGATGTTTTAGTAACAGCATTGTTACCATTATCAGACAAAAGTACTTTTGTCTGAAGATGGTAACAACGCTGTTGCCAAAACGTCACACTATTTATTTATTTGGATTTGGTCTTATTACAGGGTGTTTTATTGTATTATTTACTTATAAAGTGATCTCTCTAATCATAAGTTCTACTGTAGAATGAAGTCTACCCCCAACTTGTGTGTTCAGCTCACCTGCTGCCCATGATGGCAGCTGTAGATCTCCCAGGAAGTCCCTGGATGATCCTGATTGGACCAGCAGTAGACCACACCCTAGCAGATTGCATCCGCTTCAGTCCCACCTTGCTTCACGGATCCTCACTGTCCTCCATGTTTGTGCTATTCCAGATGGCAGCACTGGGGCCTCTGCTGCCCCCTCATACCAGCGCACTCACCATCTCACAGAGTCGCTGGCTCAGACTCATCAGTCCATTGGAGGTGCCTCGACCAATGGTAAGTAACATCTTACTCTAGGAACACGAATGTTTCTGTTATACATAAAACATACTTCTACTGTCCTTATTGCGATGAAAACATATTGGGAGGGCTTGGCTCATCAGTGGAGAACCCTTCCAGCCATTTCGTCAATTTAATCTACCAGACCGCTTCTTAGAGTACTGTATTGATGGACGATTCTGCTTATAGGTGTGAAAGTGGTGAACCCTCCCTGCGGTTTCGTCAATTTAATCTACCTGACCGCTTCTTAGAGTACTGTATTGATGGACGATTCTGCTTATAGGTGTGAAAGTGGTGAACCCTCCTGCGGTTTCGTCAATTTAATCTACCTGACTGCTTCTTAGAGCTCTAATATGATTCTGCTTATATATGCTACACTGAAGGGTGGAATCTCAAGAAAAGTTATTCAAGTAAACTATGCACATAAGATTTTAGGACAGTAGAATTACATATAAATCGAAGTAAGGACAGTAGAAGTTTTTTTTTTACATGTAAAAGAAACATTCATGTTTACATTTCCTATATATAGATGGTGCATTATTGCTTTATGTTAAGATTTCTGTTTTGTTCGCTCGCTCGTCACAACTCTTATTTTTAATGGGGGATTTTTGAGCAACTGAGAAGCCTTTTTTTTTTATAAGGTACAAAAGACCAAATATAAATACCAGTAGAATCTCCATGAGAGGATACTTGCACTAGAGAACACCTCTCTATAAAAGACAGTTTTTTTTTTTTTTTTCACTTGCACAATTATAATTTTTTTCTAATTAGAAACTCTCCGTAAGAAGATACCTCTCTCTAAAGGACACTTTGGCTCTGCAACTGCAAGTGTCCTTTAA
>CP092865.1:10063532-10198900 GCA_030710605.1 Cordylochernes scorpioides
AAAATATCATTTATTTTACCAATATTTCAGTTGGCTGAACACCAACCTTTATCAAGGTGTTATAAAGTGTTATCAAGTGTTAAAGTGACACTTTAAAATGGTATAACAACTTGATAAAGGTTGGCGTTCAGCCAACTGAAATATTGGTAAAAATAAATGATATTTTGATCCAATATATGTCTTTTTAATTAAAAAAATAGTGTGTAACAGACACACTATTTATTTGGATTTGGTCTTATTACCTTGTGTTTATAATCTACTAGCCAAATGACCCAGGCAACGCCCGTGTTTTACCCGATTGAATGTTTTTATTCAAATACTATTTGTTACAATTATAAATTGGCGCCTTATATAAATGCATATATTAGTTAATAACTATAGCCTATGTGCTTTATCTGTCATGTACTGTTGGCTTCCGTAGGCGTCTCTTACTGGGAAAAAGAAAGAGAGGATTCCATTTAGTTATTAACTAATATATGCATTTATTTAAGGAGCAACCCGCTCCAACACAATAGTTACAAAAACCAAAAAGCGAGTGGGGGGGGGGGGGGGGGGCAAAGGTGGCGTGATCGTAGCAAACCAATAGGAGAGCGCCATTCCAAAAAAAAAGCAAACGGTGACAGAGATGAAGAATTATTAAGAAAGCATGACGCTCGTAACTGTATATAGAATAATCCAAATTGTGCCTTATCATAAGTATTAGAGTTTGTTTGAGTACAAGATAGGCACACAGAGAGTGTAATGTCACACACTTTATTGAAGACTCAATATGATGTAAAAGACTTGGGATCATCAGAGAAAGGTTTAAAAGGTCCGTAACAAGGTCTGCTGCAGTCCTACCATGGAACAGCTGATCAAGGAGAATGACCTGTCCTCACTGTTGGAGAGCTACCCACCCATGGACATCAAGACAAGTAAGTCACCACCAAGCCAGTAAACCCTGCCAACAAGCTACCAGCCATATGTTTATAAAGTACGATGTGTCCTGCCTACTTTGAAGATCTTCAGAAAACTGTTTATTGACCATACTGGAGATATCTACTTTAATGATAAGACACAATACGGATTATAGATTATAAACACAAGGTAATAAAACCCTATCAAAATAAATAAATAGTGTGTGACATTTCGGTAACAGAGTTGCTTCGGTTATCTGGTGTGTCTTCACATCAAATATCTTTCAGAATTATTGTCTGTATCCCAATATATATATTCTAAAAGGTACAACTTCCTCAAGTTTTGTCCATGAGTGTATTGTCTGAATCCAGATATACATGCTAAAAGGTACAACTTCCTTAAGTTTTGCCCATGAGTGTATTGTCTGAATCCCGATATACATGCTAAAAGGTACAACTTCCTTAAGTTTTGCCCATGAGTGTATTGTCTGTATCCCAATATATATATTCTAAAAGGTACAACTTCCTTAAGTTTTGTCCATGAGTGTATTGTCTGAATCCCGATATACATGCTAAAAGGTACAACTTCCTTAAGTTTTGCCCATGAGTGTATTGTCTGAATCCCGATATACATGCTAAAAGGTACAACATCCTTAAGTTTTGTCCATGAGAAGTATTGTCTGAATCCCGATATACATGCTGAAAGGTACAACTTCCTTGAGTTTTGTCCATGAGTGTATTGTCTGAATCCCGATATACATGCTGAAAGGTACAACTTCCTTAAGTTTTGTCCATGAGTGTATTGTCTGAATCCCGATATACATGCTAAAAGGTACAACTTCCTTAAGTTTTGTCCATGAGTGTATTGTCTGAATCCAGATATACATGCTAAAAGGTACAACTTCCTTAAGTTTTGCCCATGAGTGTATTGTCTGAATCCAGATATACATGCTAAAAGGTACAACTTCCTTAAGTTTTGCCCATGAGTGTATTGTCTGAATCCAGATATACATGCTAAAAGGTACAACTTCCTTAAGTTTTGCCCATGAGTGTATTGTCTGAATCCCGATATTCATGTTAAAAGGTAAAACTTCCTTAAGTTTTGTCCATGAGTGTATTGTCTGAATCCCGATATACATGCTAAAAGGTACAACTTCCTTAAGTTTTGCCCATGAGTGTATTGTCTGAATCCCGATATTCATGTTAAAAGGTAAAACTTCCTTAAGTTTTGTCTATGAGTGCAGTTACAAAGTGTCCTTTAGAGAGAGGTTTCCTCTAGCTGTCATCTCATGGAGTTACTCTACTGTACTGGACAAGAACAGTGTGTATCAGCAGCACAAAGATGATGTGTTCATAGACATGTGGTACACTTACAGTAAAAGCAGTCACCAACTATCCACCATGATTATCATGGCTTGTACCACATATACTAGGGATAACAATATGATGTGTGCAGGACGCAAGCTGAGCCAGGAGGAGTTCAGGCCAAATGTCAGTATGGTGGGGAACCGACTGGATGTGGTGACTGACAGAGATTCCCATCTACAGGGTCGGAGGTAAGGTGGCACACTAATATGTGACATGGATGCTCTTGATGGTAGTCTTTTTTTTTTTTTGCTCCTCCCTAGTACATGTGGTACAGGCCATGATAATCATGGTAGGTAGAAGAAGGCGACTGCTTTCACTGTAAGTACACCACATTTCTACACATGTGAAAAACAGTTCAACTTTGAACTTACAAATGTGCCAGAGCCCCGTTTGGTTACTTGCACTTGCTGGTGGGGTTGGACTTTTGCAAGAATTGGGGGCCATTGGAGCATTTTTTTTTTTTTTAATCATAAAATAAAGTGTCCAAAGCGGGAAACGAACCCGGGTCGTAGTGGTCGAAAACCAACGGTTTAGACCATCCTTCCACTGACCCTTGATGGTAGTCTGATTGGATTGTTTTGATCAAGTCATATATAGTTATATCAAGTCATTAAATAAAAAAAATGAAAGGTGAATTGTTAGAGCCCAGCTTAGCAACAATGGTTTGAGAAACCACATTTATAGGAAATGTATAGGAGAAAGATATTGAATCCCAAGCCAGGATGAAGTTTCCAAAATCTATCTATATATATTTTAATTAGGTTTTGTATCAAGCAACAATTTGAGAATTTCTAGAAAATGACTGGGGCAATGTCAAAGATGCAAAATCTGTTTGGATATTTAGAGACTGCACATTGCCAAGTCACAAGAAATTGATCATAGAACCACCTTGGTTGCAAGATCTGGCCACTGGTTTTAGAGGCCACACAATGTAAAGGCTCAAGGAATTGATCAAAGCAGCACCATAGCCATAAGATCTGACCATTGATTTTAGAGGCCGCACATTGTAAAGGCTCAAGGGCTTGATCAGAACAGCACCATGGCCACAAGATCTGGCCATTGATTTTAGAGGCCACACATTGTAAAGGCTCAAGGAATCGATCAAAGCAGCACCATGGCCATAAGAACTGGCCATTGATTTTAGAGGCCACACATTGTAAAGACTCAAGGAATTGATCAAAGCAGCACCATAGCCATAAGATCTGACCATTGATTTTAGAGGCCGCACATTGTAAAGGCTCAAGGGCTTGATCAGAACAGCACCATGGCCACAAGATCTGGCCATTGATTTTAGAGGCCACACATTGTAAAGGCTCAAGGAATCGATCAAAGCAGCACCATGGCCATAAGAACTGGCCATTGATTTTAGAGGCCACACATTGTAAAGACTCAAGGAATTGATCAAAGCAGCACCATAGCCATAAGAACTGGCCATTGATTTTAGAGGCCACACATTGTAAAGGCTCAAGGGCTTGATCAGAACAGCACCATGGCCACAAGATCTGACCATTGATTTTAGAGGCCACACATTGTAAAGGCTCAAGGGCTTGATCAGAACAGCACCATGGCCACAAGATCTGGCCATTGATTTTAGAGGCCGCACATTGTAAAGGCTCAAGGAATCGATCAAAGCAGCACCATGGCCATAAGAACTGGCCATTGATTTTAGAGGCCACACATTGTAAAGGCTCAAGGAATTGTTCAAAGCAGCACCATGGCCACAAGATCTGGCCATTGATTTTAGAGGCCACACATTGTAAAGGCTCAAGGAATTGATCAAAGCAGCACCATGGCCATAAGAACTGGCCATTGATTTTAGAGGCCACACATTGTAAAGGCTCAAGGAATCGATCAAAGCAGCACCATGGCCATAAGAACTGGCCATTGATTTTAGAGGCCACACATTGTAAAGGCTCAAGGAATTGATCAAAGCAGCACCATGGCCACAAGATCTGACCATTGATTTTAGAGGCCACACATTGTAAAGGCTCAAGGAATTGATCAAAGCAACACCATGGCCACAAGATCTGACTATTGATTTTAGAGGCCACACATTGTAAGTGCTCAAGGAATTGATCAAAGCAACACCATGGCCACAAGATCTGACTATTGATTTTAGAGGCCACACATTGTAAGTGCTCAAGGAATTGATCAAAGCAGCACCATGGCTACAAGATCTGACCATTGATTTTAGAGGCCACACATTGTAAAGGCTCAAGGAATTGATCAGAGCAGCACCATGGCCACAAGATCTGACTATTGATTTTAGAGGCCACACATTGTAAAGGCTCAAGGAATTGATCAAAGCAGCACCATGGCTACAAGATCTGACCATTGATTTTAGAGGCCACACATTGTAAAGGCTCAAGGAATTGATCAGAGCAGCACCATGGCCACAAGATCTGACCATTGATTTTAGAGGCCACACATTGTAAAGGCTCAAGGAATTGATCAGAACGGCTTTTTGACCACAAGATCTGGCTGCAGAGCTTTTTGAAAAATCTCAAGAAATTGATGATTGGGTTATCAAAGCTTCAAGGTCTATAGAGACATATTTGTCTCAACTTTACAAAGAGAAGTCCCTTGCTAGCTGATATCAAATAAGTGTACGCTACTAGATGAAATTTCAGTTCAACATAATGCCAATATACCACCTTTCCAAGCATAATTCATATCTATATTTACTTTTTTTTATTAGATACAATAAAACCTCCAAAATCCAAATAATTTAATAGTATGTGATGTTTCTGTAACAACATTGTCACCATCATCAGACAAAAGTATTTGAAAAAAAAAATTTTTTTTTACTAATTCTTTTGTCTGATGATGCTAACAATGCTGTTACCGAAATGTCACATACTATTAAATTATTTAGATTAGGTCTTATTTTCTTGTATCTATAATCCAAATTGTGCTTTTATTATTTTTATTAGGGTAAAAAATATTCAAGATTTAAAAAATATAGTATTTATTTAATTCTTTAAATCCAATTTTATAGAAATGTCTGAGATTTGAACCCAAAGCCTTGTTCTCTTTAATCAAAAACATAAGGACACAAGATTATATCCACATTAATGTATTGTTTGTGACATTTTGTTAAGAGCATTGTTATCATCATCAGACAAAACTCCTTTTTTTTTACTACCATTCAGTACTTTTGACTAACGATGGTAACAATGTTATTACTGAAACCTCACAAACATTTCATTAATTTGGGATATGGCCTTGTTATCTTATGTTTCTAATCTACAGGAGTACAAAACGAGAGAATAATATTTTATTATTCAAATGACAAGGTAATAAGAAACCAAATCCAAATAAATTGATAGTGTGTGATGTTTCGGTAATAGCATTGTTATCATCATACCAGTCTTTTGTCTGATGATGATAATAACGATGCTACCGAAACATCGCACACTATTAGCTTATTTAGATTTGGTCTTATTACCTGGTGTGTCTAATATATAATCCAAATTGTGCTGTATCATTTTTGATAGGTACATATTATTCATTTATCTAGATTTGGTCTTATTACCTTGTAGTTCTAATCTATAATCCAAATTGTACCTTATCATATTGGAACAATAATCAAATTATTGGTTTTGTACTCTCTTGTAGAAGGGTGGAAATACCTGAAAGCTTGGGAATGCATTAATAACTCATCTCCAGAAACTTGTATTATTTTCATTGTTACAATATATCAATAGACAAAAGTACTGAATCACATTTTATGATTGTCATAATTATAACAACAACATGGTTATAACATCCTGGTTCAAAATCACATTAATAGGTACCGCTCAGCAAGAGCAACCTAGTTCATGATAATTGAAACAGTGAATAATATGTGAAGGTTATTCACATATTAAACAAATTTTAACGCAGGATTCAATCCCGGTTCATGACTGTCGGGAATCGAGCGTGTTACCCTCTCTTCCACCGACTTTTTTTTGGTTATAACATCAACATAAAATATTGGCCCCATTATGATGCTTTTATAACAAGGTTCATCTATATTTGGCCTTGGTTATTATTATCCCAAGTAAACGTGGTATAGGCCAAGATAATTATGGTGGGTAGTTAGCGATGGCTTTTACTGTAAGTGCATCACATGTTTACACATTTCTTCTTCTTCTTTCTTGTCTCACTCAACAATCATATCAGGGTACCAAGCCTGTAAAGTTTGACAACCATCAAGACTGGGTGAAGTAGAATACCTTTGTCATTAAGACTGGGAGCACTACTCAGTAGCAGGCCGACTTAGCTCCAAAATGAATGGCCGCCTCTGACATGAGGAACAGATGCCATGTGCAGCTGCTCCTAACATGGAGTACAGACTCATCCTGTATCTCTGGATCAGGAGCCCTTACATGGAACTATCAGCCTAGTCAGCTGAACCCAGGTTTTTTAGCGAGCTAGTTACTGCTCCTCCTCCTCCTTTTTTATCCGGGCTTGGGACCGGCAAAGACAAGAGTTATTTGGCCTTGTTAATCTGTATTATTATATATTGTATTATCCCAAGTACACGTGGTATAGGCCATGATAATCATTGTGGGTAGTTAGCAACTGCTTTCACTGTAAGTGCATCACATTGTCTACACATGTGAAAAGCAGTAATTAGTGATTCTTAGCTACAAAACAAAAACGTGTACCTTGCTACATTCCAAGAAACAAAGACCCTTTACAAAGATGAACCCTACAACAGTGTCTGCCATGATGTGACAGTATCGGCAGAGAGCGCCATCTGAAGGGCAACTGGCTGGCCTACTGGGAACATGAGCTGGGACGGTCAGAACATGACACGGCCTTCTCCTTCAAACAGATCCTCCTGCAAAACTTTGTTGGTGAGTTGTAGCCACTGTGTTAGATACCATGTTTTTACAAGGTAATAAGACCAAATCCAAATAAATAGTGTGTGACGTTTCTGTAACAGCCTTGTTACCATCGTCATTCAGTACTTTTGTTTGATGATGGTAACAAGGCTGTTACAGAAATGTCACACACTATTTATTTATTTAGATTTGGTCTTATTACCTTGGTGATATTGGACTTCCCATTGTTGCACCTTTCAACTTCTAATTGGCCTATACAAGCAGAATTTGGTGATATTGGACTTCACATTGTGTCACCTTTCACTATGGATGCATTAAACCATGTGATGAGTATGTAGGGTTGTAAGGAGTAAGTATCTGTGCAGGTCACACGGGCAGTGTCCGCAGCGTGTGTGTCCTGGACAACGAGAATTCCTTCCTAACTGGAGGGAAGGATAAGACGGCCAAGGTGTGGAGTCTCCGCAGCAGTGGCACCAACTGTCAGTGGACCTACCCCTACCACCGCAAGTCTGTCTTCTCCATCTGTTACCTGCCTTCTCTCAGTCTGGTGGGCTCCTGCGACACCACCCTCCATGTACGGTCACTTCCTCTGTACCATTGCTGGGACACTTTTTGGATATTTAATGAATGTTACTTTTTGGAATTTAGTGGGGTCACTTTTTGGAGATTTAATGAATGTTACTTTTTGGAATTTAGTGGGGTCACTTTTTGGAGATTTAATGGATGTTACTTTTTGGAATTTAGTGGGGTCACTTTTTGGAGATTTAATGAATGTTACTTTTTGGAATTTAGTGGGGTCATTTTTTGGAGATTTAATGAATATTACTTTTTGGAATTTAGTGGGGTCACTTTTTGGAGATTTAATGAATGTTACTTTTTGGAATTTAGTGGGGTCACTTTTTGGAGATTTAATGAATGTTACTTTTTGGAATTTAGTGGGGTCACTTTTTGGAATCTAATGAATGTTACTTTTTGGAATTTAGTGGGGACACTTTTTGGAATCTAATGAATGTTACTTTTTGGAATTTAGTGGGGTCACTTTTTGGAATCTAATGAATGTTACTTTTTGGAATTTAGTGGGGACACTTTTTGGAATCTGTTGACTTTGCTTAGAATTATTAATGAAACTGATTCCAATAATTATTAATTAAACATTATATTTATTGATTAACAAGAGAGATAACAAAATATAAAAGGGAAACTTATATTGAAAACAAAGGAACTCTTTTTTTCTTGTTTTTTAGCGCCTATTTTCTCGTGAGCTTACACACACTCTGTGGTAACAAATAATTAAAATATGTACAACACACGCTCCCCTGTGTGTAAGCCCTAATCAGCAAGTCCAAGGCTATCTGCACATTTCCGTAGTTTGTCCTTAGGTAGACTCTTCGTTAGTATATCCGCCTCCATGTCTTCACTTTTAGTGTATTCCAGCTTGATTCCATTTTGAATTTCCTCTTTCACAAAATAATACTTTCGGTTTATGTGCTTTGTTCGTGAAGTAATCTTGTCAGATTGTATCCAGTTTATTGCAGCCTGGCTGTCACTTTTCAAGGTAATTGGGAAAGTTAAATTTTCACAAAGTTCTTCTAGTAATCCCTTTAACCATAATACTTCTGAAATGCCTTCACATATTGAAATAAGTTCTGCTTCACATGTAGACAAGGCTACTAAATTTTGCTTTCTACTTCTCCAGTTTATTAAGTTGTTGCCAAGTTTGACTGTATAGCCTGAATAGGATTTTGCGTCTCGGGTTGTGCACCAGCTCGCATCAGTACTTATTGTGATATTGTTGTCTTTTGACTTATATGCCAACATGTTATCTCTTGTTCCCTTCAGATATCTATAAATCCTTTTAACTCCAGTTAAGTGTATTTCTCTTGGATCATTACTATACTGTGATAAATTGCTGACGTTGAAGGATATGTCCGGTCGAGTACCCGTAGAGAGGTACATTAGTGATCCAATCATTTCCTGGTATACAGTTTTATCTACTGGCTTAGAGTCCAAATATTCATCCAAATTTTGATTTTGATCTCCAGGTGTCTGCACACTGTTGCATTCTTCCAGTCCAAATCTGTGAAGAATTGTATCAATATAATGAGTCTGAGATAGATAAAATCCATCTTCTTCCCTTTTTATTTCAATTCCAATAAATGGTTCGCTATCTTTCTTTTCTGTTAGAGTAATATATTTTTCTATTTCTGAGGCTAGGTTGTCATTAATTTCCTTACTAGTTCCAGCAATGATGAGATCATCTACATATAGACCCAGTATTGCATACTCTTCTCCTCTCTGGAGTTTATAGACACATGGATCACATTTGGTTCTAATCATTCCCAACTGGTATAAAATTTCATTGATCTTTTTGTTCCAACATTTTCCTGATTGTGGTAGACCATACAGGCTTTTTTCCAATTTACACACTTTGTTTTCTTCTCCTTTTTGTATAAAACCATCTGGTTGTCTCATGTATACTGTCTCTTTTAACTCACCATAGAGATAAGCTGTCTTCACATCATAAGTCTTTATGGTTAAATTCTGTTGTGTTGCAAGAGCTACTATTGTTCGCAAGCTTTCCTTTTTGAGTACAGGTGAAAAAGATTCCTTATAATCCACACCATATCTTTGATTGCATCCAACAGCAACCAGTCTGGCCTTTTGTTTATATATGCCGTCACTTGGTGTTTTCTTCGTACTGTAGACCCATTTACTATTGATGACTTTCATACCATTTTCCCTTGGTACTAGTTGTTGTGTTGTTTATCTTTTATAAACTACAACTTATATATTTATTATTTAATTATAATTATTTATTTATCACACACATTTAAATTTAGTAAAGATTAATTCTCTATTTACAAAACACAGTCAGTCTATTGTTCTTAATTCCTCTTCTTAAATTCACATCACTTATATATTTCACACTATTCTACATATTCCTCCCTTGTTTAGTTAGTATCTAATCATGTCCTTAAATCTAGAAGGAACATGTATTTGTCTTCCACTTCTAGTGATGACAGTCTTGTTTTCATTCTCATTAGGTGATTCATTTGGGTATAAACAGTCCATATCAGATATAGCAATCTGCTCTTCTGGTACAATATCTTCTAAGGTTGCTTCTTGTTCTGGTAGATACCTTGAAGTACTAGGAAGTTCCATTCTAATTTCTGGAGTCTTAATCAAAGTGGTATTCAAATCAATTCCTTTGTTAAAATCTTGTAAGACATTGGCATGTCTTAAATGCTTTGCATTCCTAATGATAAAGCTACCTGTCTCAGTATTGACTAACTTGAATGAATTTGGAGATATAGTCTCTAGAATGATAAATCTTTGGTTGTCATAATTTGGTGTCAACTTGCTTTTCATTTCAGTGTTTGCGACATAAACAATATTACCTTTCTTGAAGTCATGAGGCAAGGCCTTATTCTTGCTATCAGCATATTTCTTCATTCTTTCTTTATAGGCTTGATTATGCTCCATCACTTCTTTATCCATAAGAGAATCATTGTCATTTATATCATTGAGCTTATTTCTAATTTCCCTGGAAAAAAGCAATAATGCTGGTGTTTTCCCAGTAGAAGGGTGTGGAGTCGACCTGTATGCCATTAGAACACATTGAAGTTCTTCTTTCCAATCCTTTCCTTGCAATTTTACTGAAATAAGTTGCTTTTTTAAATATCTGTGGAAACGTTCAATTTTTCCATTACTTTTAGGATAATATGGTGACACTCTTATATGTTTTATACCTGATTTCATAAAAAATTGCTCAGTATCTTTGCTTACAAATTGAAGACCATTATCTGAAACTATTTCAATGGGAAATCCATATCTTGCAAAAATTTCTTTTAATTTTGAAATTATAGTTTTCGAAGAAATATCATTTATTATAATCGCTTCCGGGAACGATGAATAATAATCAATAAGTGTCAAAATATATTTTGAATCAATAGGTCCAACTAAGTCTACTCCTACTTTATACCATGGTCTAGGTGGTATTGGTATGGTTGTTAAAGGTTGGTCATGCCTTAAAGGTTGATTGACTTCACAAATGTAACAATTCTTTATACGTCTTTCTATATCTTTGTCCATATTGGGCCAATAGTATTTTTCTCTTAAAATTTGTTTAGTTCTAGCAATCCCTTGATGAGTTTCATGAGCTAAGTCTAAAATATTTCTTCTAAGATCTGTTGGTATAACAATTCTCTTTCCTTTTAAAATGAGATTATCATAAACTGAAAGTTCTTCCTTAAATTTGTGCAAAATTTTAAGTTCATCATCATCAATTTGATATGGCCAATTTCCAGTTTGAATTATTTTAGTTAGAATTTTGAAAAATGGATCTGCTTCACTTTGCTTCTTGATATCATTGAGGGAAATTGCCTTCATTTCTTCTGAAAATATGGAAAGTACTTTTTCTACATAATCATCAACAATATTTTCACATGAAATATTTGTTAAAGGTTTTCTTGAAAATATATCTGCAATATTTTGTTTGCCCTTAAGATACTCTATTTCATAATCATAAGGTTGAAGTCTCCAACTAAGTCTTTCAATTCTTGGTGGCAAGACTGTTGCCTTCTTGGGATTAAGCATATAAATCAATGGTTTATGATCTGTCTTAAGTACAAATTTATTTCCCCATAAATAGTCATTGAAATGCTCAACAGCCCACACACACCCAAGAGCTTCTTTCTCTATTTGTGAGTATCTTCTCTCAACATTAGTCAATGATCTACTTGCATAGGCCACTGGCTTTTTGCTTCCATCATTTTGTCTTTGTAGTAAAACAGCTCCTAAACCTACAGGACTAGCATCAGCAATTACTTCGGTAGGTGCATTCATGTCAAAATAGGCTAAACATGGATTTTTTGTAAGAGCTTCTTTCAATTTTCTGAATGAGTCCTCTTCTTTCTTGCTCCACTTCCATTTTATGTCCTTTCTTGTCAAATTATTAAGTGGTTCGGCTAACTTTGAAAAGTCTGGAATGAATTTTCTTAAAAATCCGCATGTACCTAAAAATGATTTTAGAGAATCTACATTTTCAGGTTTTGAAAAACTTAGAACACTTTCTATTTTCTTTGGATCAGGTCTAATTCCATCTTTACTAACAATATGGCCTAATATTTCCAATTCATTTAGAGCAAATTTACATTTACTTTTGTTTAGTTTGAGTCCAACTTGTTGAAATCTTTCAAATACTTTTTTCAGTCTTTGATCCAATTGTTCTATAGATTGCGCATATACAATCACATCATCTATGTAGCATAACACTCCTTCTAAATGAGACAATATTGAGTTCATAGCTTTTTGAAAAGCTTCAGGTGCGCTGCAAAGTCCAAAAGGAATTTTGCAAAATCTGTAGCATCCTCTGGGTGTAATAAAGGTGGTCAATGGCCTGGACTTTTCATCAAGTTCAATTTGCCAAAAGCCTTTCTTCGCATCAAGTTTAGCAAAAAATTTTGCTCCCTGCAATGCTTGCAAAATATTGTCAACTGTTGGTATAGGATATCTCTCTCTAACTATGGCTTTATTCACTTCTCTCAGATCAACACATAGTCTGATTTCTTCAGTACCCTTTTTTGGAACTGCCACAATGTTTGAGATCCATTCAGAAGCTTCATGGACTTCCTCAATAATGCCATCTTCTATCATTTTGTCTAGCTCTTGATTGATGGCTTCTACCATTTTATATGGAAAATGTCTGCATCTCTGAGCTACAGGAGTAACATTTTCTTTTAGAGTTATTTTTTGACTATAACCCTTCACATTTCCTTGACCTTGAAAAAGGTTCATGTTTTCTTGTATCAAATTATATATATCCTTCGGAATAACTTCCTGTTGAATATTCCTTATTTTTGTTCCACGCTTTATAATTTCTAATTTGAAACTTGCTTTCTTTCCTAAAAGAGGTTCTGCTTTACCTTCAATCACAAAAATCTGTTCCTTTATAGACCTTTCACCCCATGAAACATCTGCAAAGAAATATCCACAACATGGAAGAGGTGAAGTTTGTCCATAGGCATAAAATTTCCTTTCTGTACCATTTAAAGTTGGCATTTGAGACTTAGGAAAAATATTTTTCAAATTTTCAAGTCCTATGAATGTTGTATCACTACCTGTATCAATAGTCATTGTTATTTCCTTTCCATCTATATAGATACTTTCTTTGTTATCAGAGCCTAAAAAGAAAGTGTATTCATCTGAGTCTTCATTATTTTCAGAAATATTTTGAATATTTCTTTTCTTTCCTTCAATATTTTTATATTTATTTTTATTTCTACAAACTCTATTAAGATGACCCATCTTGTTACAAAATGTGCATTTCATATTTCTAGCTCCACATTTATATGGAGGATGTGTAGTTAAGCCACATCTATAGCATTCTTCCAAATTAGGTGCACTTACCTTGGAGGTGCTTCCTTTTTGATGGTACACATTATGAGCTTTTGATCCTTTAACAGTTGATTCATTAGCTGCTTGGAAATTATTTTTATAGTTTACTCTATTTATTGAGGTCATATCTTCATTTGTCAATACTCTAAATTCTTCTTTGGCTGTTTCAAACATTCTTGATATCTCAATTGTTCTTTGAAGATTCAAATTATCTTGTTGCAACAACTTTTCTTTTAATTGCCTATTATAGCATTTTTCTATTATCTGATCTCTGATCATGTCTTCTTCTAAATTTCCAAATTCACAGGATTTGACTAATTCTCTTAGGGCAATGACATATGAATCAATATTTTCATCTGTATTTTGTTTTCTTTGCCTAAATTTAAATCGTTCTGATACAATATTTTTTTGTGGTGTGAAATATTTAGTTAAAGCTTCTTTTGCTTTTTCATACGTATCTTTTTCTTCTGGCAAATTAAAGAAAATTCTTTGGACTTGTGGTCCAAGGCAATGCAAAAGTGTTGCCCTTTTAACGTCATCTTTCTTTGTTGAAACACCGCTTGCTAATTCATAAATTAAATATGAATTCATCCAATGTTTGTACTCGGAATACAAATCTGTAGCATTAAGGTTCAACGGTAATGGAGACGTCAAATTATTTGCCATCTTCTGTTACGCTTATTTAATTATTATTTATATTATTTTTTTTAATCCTCGTCGCCAAATATGTTGTGTTGTTTATCTTTTATAAACTACAACTTATATATTTATTATTTAATTATAATTATTTATTTATCACACACATTTAAATTTAGTAAAGATTAATTCTCTATTTACAAAACACAGTCAGTCTATTGTTCTTAATTCCTCTTCTTAAATTCACATCACTTATATATTTCACACTATTCTACACTAGTGTCCATACTTTATGTTTCTCTATCTCACTGAGCTCATCTTCCATTGCTTTGTGCCATTCATTTCTTTCTCCACTATCCATTGCTTCTTTAAAGTTCTCCGGAATATAATGATCAATTTCCATAATTAAGTTTGCATTATTCCTATCCTTTATTCTTTGTGAGCGTCGAACTCCTTCTTCAATCAATTTCCTTTCTTGTTCTTCAAGTCTTGCTTTGTGCCGTTCTTCTAAGATGCTCTTTGTTTCTCCTTTCTTTCTTCCTCCTTTTACACATCTTTCCTGTATCGGTTCAGTTTGTGATGAGTCATTTTCACAGTCACCACCTAGTTTTACTGAAGTATCCTCCTGAGACTTCATTTTACTCTCTGTGACAGGATTGTCTTCTTTCAAGATAAGAAAGTCTTTAACTATTTCTTCACAATTTCCTTTATAGGTCAAATTATCACAATTAGTATCTTCCTGAATATCATTTGCATAATCAATTCCTCTCTTATCTTCACTAAATTTTACTGATCTGACTTCATGGATTCTCTTTGTCATTATATCATATATTCTGTAGGCTTTTCTTTTAATGGAATAACCAATAAATATTCCCTTTCTACCCTTTGGTGAAAACTTGTTTCTTCTTGGTTTGCTCTCAAGCCAATGTGTCAAACATCCAAATATTCGAATGTGTTTGACCGATGGTTTCCTGCCATTCCATCTCTGCATAGGTGTATTTTGCTTGATAGACCTGTGGGGTGTACAATTCTTAATGTATGCAGCTGTAGCAATTGCCTCTGCCCAAAACATCATGGGTAATTTTGAGTCAATTAGTAAGGTTCTCGCTGTATCTATAAGAGTCCTATTCACTCTCTCTGCGACTCCATTACTTTGTGGTGAGTATGTTGTGGTGAGTTGGTGATGGATCCCACTTCTCTTGAAAAGTCCTTCAAATCTAGAGTTACAAAATTCAGTTCCATTGTCCGTTCTTACATCTTTTATTCTAAGACTTAATTCGTTTTCGGCTCTTGCTTTAAATTCTTCAAATCTTTCAAAGGTCTCATCTTTTGATCTCAGGAAATATACAAAGATTCTTCTACTGTAATCATCTACTATAACAAGGAAATACTTAGATCCTCCTAAAGATTGACATGGCATTGGTCCACATAAATCCATATGAATCAACTGCAGGGGCTTAACTGTATAATTATCTGTAATATTATATGGCTTCTGCACCAGTTTTCCCATTATACATGCTTCGCACTCTGGTAACCTTTCGAATTTTAGATCCAATCCTCTTACAATATGTCCTTGAATCATTTTTTTCATGTATTCTTCATTTATATGGTTTAATCTCTTATGCCATAATCTTATATTGCTATTTTTATTTGATAAATGTGTATTTATAACCATGACATTTTCATTTTTTGCTATGGGTACATTTCTTTGTTTTGTTTCCATCATAAACATTCTATCTTTAATTTTTGCTTCAGCAACTAAATCATTCCCTTCATTATAAATTTTTGCTCCATCCTTATTGAAAATAACTGAATTTCCCTTGTTGACTAATTCGTATACTGACAAGAAATTATTCCTTAAACTTGGTACATGTAAGATATCTTTGATGCAAATATTTTCTTGGCCTTCACTTGTGCATGTAGTAAGTCTCATATCTCCTTTGGCTATGGCTTGGGTAGTTTTGCCCTTTTCAGCTAGGTTGATTTCACTTTCATAATCTACCACATTTTCCATCAAAGTTAGGTTTGGGGTTAAATGTGCGGTGCATCCTGAATCTATACACCATATTTGTCTATCATTTCTCTCATCTGGTGAATCTTCAAATTCTTTTACATATGTTTCAAATGCTTGCTCATTAATTCCACTTTTCATAGTATCCACTAGGTTATTTGAATGTTCCCTACTGTATTTGTGATTTCTATCACCAGGAGTCCATTTCTTTTGGTATCCTTGTTTCTGTTTATCTCGAAACCAGCAATCATTAGCTAGATGTCCCTTTTTATTACAAACAAAACATCTTTTTGGCTGAAATTTTTGAACTTTTCTATCTTTAATTCTGTATGCTTGTTCATGCCCATTCTCAACCGATTGATTTAATCTCATATTTCTTCTTGACTCCTCTTCTCTTAGAGTTTGTTGAATCTCTTCAATTGTTGCTTCTCTCTTTGATCGTAAGACAATAGCAATATTTTCATACCTTGGATGTATGCCTCTGACAATATGAAATGAAAGTTCTCTTGAGGTAAATTGATGCCCTAATGATGAACTTCTAGCAGCAATATTTTTTGCCCTTGTTATATATTCATCTACAGTTTCATTATATTTCATTCTAATGTTCTTTAATTCTAAGCCTATATCAATAATTTTATCTTCCAAATTGCCTGTGTATGTTTTTCTCAGTGAGTCCCATACTTTCTTAGCATTTGTTTCTCCTATGAACATTCCAGCTTGTTCATTTGTCAACGTAGTGATGATTATCCCAAAAGCTTCATCATTTTTATCACTCCAAATCTCCCAAGAACTTTTGTCTTCCATATCAGGTTCTGGATCTGAAATTACACATTTAAATAATTTTCTTCCTCTCAGAACTGCGCCGATTTTCAACGCCCATATTTGATAATTATTTCCTGTTAATGGTTCAATTTTTGTTTGGGATAAAACATTATATTCAGCCATTTTCGTCTTTTGAGCTAATATAAACAAACCAATATATAATTTAAAACAAATATATATTTTAAATTTATTTAAATATTGGGTAGCTTTTAAACATGCAATATATAGATATAATTTAACTTAATCTATATAAATACCTTTAATCTTCTTATAAGTGCTTCAGTTTACCGATCAGAATAAACTTCTTGCTTAATCTTCAGATTAAATATTTTCGTTTTTGAGCTTTATATCAATAAACCACGCTCTGCTACCAATTGTTGACTTTGCTTAGAATTATTAATGAAACTGATTCCAATAATTATTAATTAAACATTATATTTATTGATTAACAAGAGAGATAACAAAATATAAAAGGGAAACTTATATTGAAAACAAAGGAACTCTTTTTTTCTTGTTTTTTAGCGCCTATTTTCTCGTGAGCTTACACACACTCTGTGGTAACAAATAATTAAAATATGTACAACAGAATCTAATGAATGTTACTTTTTGGAATTTAGTGGGGTTGCTTTTTAAGAATTAATGAATGTTACTTTTGGGTTTAAATGGGTTATTTTCTGGGATTTAGCGGTATAACCTTTTGCGATTTAATGGTGTCTCTTTTTAGGATTTTAGTGGGATCATTTTTAGGATTTATTGATGTTACTCTTTGGGGTAAAAGGTGTTAATTTTTGGGATTTAGTGGGGTCACTTTTTGAGATTTAATGGTGTAATTTTTGGAATCTGATTTTTTGGAAGCTGACGATGTTACTTTTTGGAATCTGATGATGTTACTTTTTGGAATCTGATGATGTTACTTTTTGGAATCTGATGATGTTACTTTTTGGAATCTGATGATGTTACTTTTTGGAATCTGATGATGTTACTTTTTGGAATCTAATGATGTTACTTTCTTGGATTTAATGGTGTTCTTTTTGGAATCTAGTGATGTTTCTTTTTGGGATTTAGTGGTGTTACTCTTTGGTGTATTACTATTATTATTATTTGGTGTAATACTCTAATGGTGTTTTATTGGTATTAGCTACCCCACTATAATGTAGTGAGTGATATATGTGCCCCATTACAATAGACTATGTGACACTATGGACATTATGTTCTTCAATTTGTTAGCAACCATCATTTGTAGCTTATCTATTGACCTTCTGGTAGTTTTCTTAACCCCTTCTAGCTAGCTCATTACAGGTCTTCCTCTCTTCCTTCAATTTTTCCTAATATCCTATATAGCTACAAGGTAATAAGACCTAATCCAAATAAATTGTGTATGACCTTTCAGTAACAGCGTTGTTACCATCATCAGACAAAATAATAAATGGATTTTAAACACAAGGTAATAAGACCAAATCCAAATAAATAAATAGTGTGTGTCATTTCGGTAACAGCGTTGTTACCATCTTCAGACAAAAGTACTGAATGAGAAATTTTACCACAGCATGTTTTACACACTTGATAACAGTAACTATTTAAAACATGCTGTGGTAAAATTTCTCATTCAATACTTTTGTCTGAAGATGGTAACAACGCTGTTACCGAAATGTCACACACTATTTATTTATTTATTTGGATTCATTCTTATTACCTTGTGTTTATAATCTATAATCCAAATTGTGCCTCATCAATAAATGGATTTAAAGAATAAATTGATTTTTTTCTTTTGTCTGATGGTAGCAACGCTTGCCAAAACGTCACACACAATTTATTTAGATTAGGTGTTATTTTCTCGTATTATAATCTATAATCCAAATTGTGTTTTATCATTTTTGATAGACTTCAATGGACCTATGAAGTTATTCTTCCTACGAGCTGAAGAAAATGAATTCCAAAGTGAATATCAATGTTGATGCCATCACTTGAAGATTCTATTTTAAAGAGTAACAACGCTGTTACAAAAACATCATACACTATTAATTTATTTGGATTAGGTCTTATTACCTTGTAGCTATAATTCAAATTTACCATCCAGTATATAGAAGTAACTTTGACTGACTGTGACCATCAGGTATGGGATCCATTCCTGGGCTCCTGCCTCAAACAGCTGGACGTAGAGAAAGGCTCTGCAGCTACAGCTCTGGTGGCTCTGCCCCCGTCTACCTTTGTAGCAGCTTCCACCAGCTCTACCCTCAAGTAAGTCAGTCTCTACATCTCTTTCTATCTACATCCCTTCACCTCCTCCCCATTCCATATGGTTTTCTATTATCCCTAGTACATATGGTACAGGATCTTCCCAAAATCCTTAGAACTAACCATGGGGCAAATGATTCTTTTTTTTTTTTTTGCTTATTCCTAGTACCTGTGGTACAGGCCATGATAATCATGGTGGGTAGAGGTAGGCGACTGCTTTTACTGTAAGTGCACATATTATTGACTGTATTGACTCATCCATTGATGAGCTCTACTCTTTCCCGGCAGACACCATCAAAAGTCTCAAGCTTTACAAGCTTGATACCTTAATATGATTGAGTGGAGATAAGAAAGAAGAAGACTGTAAGTGCACCACATGTCTACACATGTGAAAATCAGTTCCAACTTTTGTACTTTCAAGTGTGCTTGAGCCACATTTGATTACTTGCACCTCGCTGTTAGGGTTGGGTTTTGCAAGAATCGAGGGTCATTGAAAAACTTTTTTTTATTCGAAAAAAAGTTCTCAATGCGAGATTCAATATTAAGTTGTGGTATTTAAAAAACCAATAGTTTAGACCACTCATCCACTAACCCCTCCCTCCCCCTTTAATCCAAAATTCTGGTTTATCATGTGCGAGTCAAAAATATTAGCTTCAATTACAATATTTTCCCAAAATCCTTAGAGAACTAACCGTAGGAGCAAATGATTCTAGTTCAATTCAAGCGCTGGCAGAGGCGCCATGTTCTTTGTACATAGTATGATGCATATATATATATAATTTTGAAAATAGAGCAATCCATAAATAAATCTTTAATTAAAAAGACATATATTGGATCAAAATATTATTTATTTTAACAATATTTCAGTTGGCTGAACGCTAACCTTTATCAAGGTATTATAACATTTTAATGTGTGTCAACAACAAACTCAGCACCACATAACATCAACAGAATTAAGTTTTAAAAATATTTTGTTATATTCAATGGGGAGAAAATTTTTTAAATAAATTTTTGAAAATTATATTTTGTTCCAAAATATATAAAATTATCTTTTTTTTTTTTAAATAATGCAGACTGTGCACTTTGCATGTATTCACAAGATGTCAATAAAATTATTTTAATTGTCAAATTGTCTAGTTCAATGTAATGTGTCCATGCCGTCCCTGTGACCAGTGATGTGAGTGAAGGTTCCTGGATGCTCGGACTCTGAGCTACCAGCAGGAGTTCCGTGTGGCACTGAACCCAGCCGGACTGATCCGCTGTGTGGCTGTGAGTCCCTGTGGCAACTGGCTGGCAGCTGGACTCTCATCTGGACACATATCTGTCCTGGATGTCAGAACTGGCAGGTTGTTGGCTTTCTGGGTGGCTCATGACTCTGAGATCCTCCAGGTACGTGGCTACTTGGTGTCTTAGGTGATGGCTCTTCTAACACTTATACCTACAATCACAAGGTAAAATAAGACTAAATCCAAATAAACACAAGGTAGTAAGACCAAATAAATAAATAGTGTGTGACGTTTCAGTTACAGCGTTGTTACCATCTTCAGACAATAGTACTGAATGAGAAATTTTGTTGTTGTTGTTGTTTCTTATCCCCTTGTGCAAAGATTACACGAATTCCAGTGGAATGGGGTGTAGGGGTGCAGCTTTCGTTGATCATGGCACCATGATCCAAGCACACTTTGGTGAAAGTCTGACTTTGCCTGTAGTTTGAGGCCGTTCCTAACATGGAAGCAGACGCCTTTGCTGCCGACTCTAACATGAGTACAGACGCAGCTCCTCCATATCCCTGGAGTAGGACCCTTGCTGAGGTCTATCAACTAGGTCAGTTGAAGTCAGGATTTTTAAAGAGGTCTACTCCTCTTCTAACAATGCTGCTGTTGGTCCGCGACTGCTTATTCGTCAGAGTTATTCTGCTTGTTTCGCAGCTGGCCTTCATATCTGAAGGTCGTTCCCCTATCCGCCACCTGGGGACGCGCCCTATAGCAGTCAGTTCTGCCTAGGGATGAGAAATTATGAGAAATTTTACCACAGCCTTATCATCATTATATATATATATGTGTGGTATTATAAGGTGGGAAGAGAAATAATCACAAGTTGAAAGAGGGACCTAGACAACCAGAGAGAGACAGGACTGGCACATCTGGCCGGCCGTTCGTGTCGCACACAATTCCCAACTGTCTTAAAAGTCCCAAGGTGTTAACTAACGGGCCCCAGTGGTTGCCCCTTGGAATGTCGCTGGTGTCTCAAGTGACCGGACTTGACCCTCCCGTCTCTCTATGGGTTGTCTGTAGGTTGACTTTATTATTCCTGGAAGAGTATATATTGTGACATATATATATACCATCATTAGCTGTGGTAAAATTTCTCATTCAGTACTTTTGTCTGAAGATGGTAACAATGCTGTTACAAAACATCACACATTATTTATTTGTATTTGGTTTTATTTTACCTTGTGTTTCTAATCTATAAACCAAATTGTACCTTATCGCCTATCTACAATGTGTTACATAATTATGTAACATATTTATTACATTCGTAAGTGCAAAGTCGAACTGCTTTTCACATGTGTAGACATGTGGTGCGCTTACTGTAAAAGCAGTCGCTTACTTCTCATCATGATTATCATGGCCTGTACCACGTGTACTAGGGATAAGCAGACATAATTATCTAATGTGATTAACTACAATTATGGATTATAGATTAGAAACACAAGGGAATAAGACCAAATCCAAATAAATAATTTTAATTTGATCTTATTACCTTGTGTTTATGATTACATGATATAAACATACCATCTCTATTCCTACATACACATAAAGAGTTTGTCTTCTTTCTTATCTCCACTCAATCATATTAGAGCATCAAGCTTGTAGAGCTTGTAGATGGTGTTTGCTGGGGATGAGTAGAGCTCATTAATGGATGAGTCAATACAGTCAATAATGTGTTTTGGGGTCGCAAGTTGACACTTAGTACATAGTGGGAAAACCTTGCAACCATTCTGGAAAGTCATGCTAAACAGTTTGTAATTTTGATGAGGTACAATTTGGATTATAGATTAGAACTATAAGGTAATAATAAGACCATATAAATAAATAGTGTGTGACGTTTCAGTAACAGTGGTGGTGTGTGGGCAGCTCAAGGCTCTGTCCTCGCATCGCGTAGTGTCATCCTCCTTGGACAACACGGTGGCAGTGTGGAACACCCACGATGGCCAACTCGCAGCTCACTACAAAGGTCAGTCAGCCACCTCCTTCCCTCCGTCCGTTTCACAGTTCCTACATAGGCTTTACAAAACAACTACTACATCCGAACTGATAGGACGCACAATTTGGATTATAAATACAAGACAATAAGAGGAGGGTTGGTGGAAGGCAATAAGACCAAATACAAATAATTAAATAGTGAATAATGTCATTTGGTACTTTTGTCTGATGATGGTAACAACGCTGTTACCATTGTTGTTGTTGTTACAGGTGTAACAGAACCAGTGGTGTGTCTCAACATCTACGGCACACAGATCATTGCTGGGACCACAGTGAGCAGAATCTACGTCCACGATACCACTGATGCCAAGGTATTATTACTTACCTAGTGGTCTTTGTCTATTTACATAGTTTCATATATTTACTTCCCCTCCCTATTTCTTCCCTATTAACAATGATTATAGATTAGAAACACAAGGTAATAAGACCAAATCCAAATAAATATATAGTGTGATGTTTCGGTAACTGCTTGTTACCGAAATGTCACACTATTTATTTATTTGAATTAGTCTAACTGCTTTTCACATGTGTAGACATGTGGTGCACTTACAGTAAAAGCAGTTGCTAACTACCTACCATGATTATCATGGCCTGTACCATGTGTACTCGGGATAAATTTAAAAAAATATTATTTGAATTCGGTCTTATTACCTTGATAAGGCACAATTTGGATTATAGATTTTAAACACAAGGTAATAAGACCATTCAGTACTTTTGTCTGAAGATGGTAACAACATTGTTACTGAAACGTCACACACTATTTATTTAGATTTGGTCTTATTACCTTGTTTCCCTATTAACTAAAATAATAGAAGCCCTTGGTATTTTTGGAAAAAAATGATAATTACTCTGTTATATATTGATATACTATCTCAACAAATGTATTTTAAAATTTATTTCTTATTAAGGTCCTAGTGTAGTTTTCCTGAGACAACATATGCAGTATGTGTTTCTTTAAAACTTTAGCACAATAATAACTACAATTCAACCATTCTTATAATTTGAACTTGTGCTATAATTGGTCTTAAATCTTCTTCAGTTTCTGAGCTCTTTAGTCTCTAGTGACGCCATACTTATCTATCTTGAGTTCTTCCCTTATTTCTTCATAGTTTCCCATCCAGTCCAATTCTTTCTACTGTTCCCTTTCTATTCCTTTTGCCCTCCAGAACTTGATCTTCAACGCTCCATTTTCTTTTAGTATATGTTCCATTTAATTCTTTTGACTTTTTCTAATGCCTTTCATGATCCTCTCCCACCTTCCCAAGCTTTCTTCATTGTTGATTCAAAGCCCTGATGAAAATGAAGAATAAGAAGCAATAAAAACCTCACCCAAGAAACCTGGGTTCAACTGGTACAGTTGATATTACCATGATCCCCAGGGACATAGTAAGTGTCTGTACTCATAGACAAAACTTAAGGAAATGGAAAGTCTTCGATGTCGCCACTCGGTTTTTTTTTTTTTTAAAGGAGACAGGGGTAATTTTATTCACACTTGGTTATATATTGTGTCTTCAATAAAAGTCACTGTGTATCAAATATCTTTCAGAGTTATTGTCTGAATCCTGATGCTGAAGACTTTGGGTCTTAATGGGGGCTTTTGTTGTTATGTTGTATATATGTATGTATATATCATACTTACATAATCTTTCTTTTTCTGTATATTCCCCACTTTCACAGGCCTATCTCTCTTGTAATCTCGGGGAGAATCCTCTATAAGACCAGTGTGTCTTAATAAAGGCTTTTGTGTGTGTGTGAATCCTGATGCTAAAAGGTACAACTTCTTTAAGTTTTGTCTATGAGTGTATCTATCCCTCAATCAATATTAGGAGGTACTGGTCCTAGTATTGATGACTGAGGTACATAACATCCATCATGATGCTTACAGACTTCTTTAAATGTGAGAAAGATGTAATTCTAATTAATCTATTGCATATGTACATCTCCCACCAATAATCAGTTACAGTAGAAAAATCTCTATGAGAGGAAACTTTCACTAGAGAACCCCTCTCTTTAAAGGAGTTTTCATTGCCACAATTAACTATTTTGCTCCAAAAATGCTCCAATGGCCCCCGTTTCTTGCAAAAGTCTAACCCCACCAGCAAATGCAAGTAACTAAACAGGGCTGTGGTACATTTGTAAGTGAAAAGTCGAACTGCTTTTCACATGTGTAGACATGTGATGCACTTACAGTAAAAGCAGTCGCCTACTTCTACCCACCATGATTATCATGGCCTGTACCACGTGTAATAGGGATAAGCAAAAAAAAAAACTATTTAGCTGCTCTCTCATAAGAAGATACCTCTACCTTTGGTTCTGCAACTAGGGGTTGTCCTTTGCAGAGAGTTAGTTCTAGTGTGTACAATTTCACACAAACAACAATGGCTGTGTCCAGACCCCAATGACAGGCCACAAGCTGAGGTCCGACCACCTCCGTGGCAACCTGACCTGTGTCGGCCTCCTGCCACTGAACAGACAGATCCTGCTGGGCTCAGACACCGGAGCTCTCATCCTCTCCTGCTGACATTCCTTCTTGTGTACAGAAGTTGTTGTATTTTTCTATCTCACCAATAAACCTTTAGTCTTGTACATTCACACACAGCTTCTGTCCTCATTGTATTCTCTCATGTCTCCAGTACTGGGCAACCCCCCCCACACTTATCTATCACAATAATACATAACACATTTTGGCTTGCATTAGATACACTAAACAGGACCTTTGGGAGAGGCCGCTGCTTATCATAAAACAGCTCGAGGAGCAAGGGGATAACTTCGCCTTTGCCGGTCCCAAGCCCGGATGAAAAAGGAGGAGGGGGAGCAATAACAAGCTCACTAAAAAACCTGGGCTCAGCTGGCCCGGCTGATAGTACCCTGTAAGGGCTCCTGATTCAGGAATACAGGATGAGCAGCGTTTGTACTCCATGTTAGGAGCGGCTGCACATGGTGTCTGTTCCTCATGTCAGAGGCGGCCATTTCTTCTGGAGCTAAGTCGGCCTGCCACTGAGTAGTGTTCCCAGTCTTAATGACAAAGGCAGACGCATTCTACTTCACCCAGACATGATCTCAAACTTTACAAGCTTGATGCCCTAATATGATTGAGTGGAGATAAGAAAGAAGAAGAGAGACACAAGGGGATAAGAAACAACAACAATATAATACATAAAGTAACAATCCCAAATTAATGAAATGTTTGGGATGTTTCATTAACGGTGTTGTTACTAGCATTACACAAAAATGTACCTTATCATCTCACAATAATGATCTTCAGTGAAATATAGAGCCATTCTCCATGTGAAATTCATTTATGATAAGTTTATCAAAGATCACACAACTATCATAAAATAAAGTTTTAAAGATGTGCTTTCCTAGAAGTCCCAGGCGCCTTGTTAAGATATAAATATTATATTTATATTAAGATAAGCTTGTCATCATTAACAATATATATAGGTTTTTTTTGCTTATCCCTAGTACATGTGGTACAGGCCATGATAATCATGGTAGGTAGAAGTTGGCGACTACTTTTACTGTAAGTGCACCACATATCTACACATGTGAAAAGCAGTTTGACTTTGTACTTACAAATATGCCAGAGATCTGTTTGGTTATTTGCACTCGCTGGTGGGGTTGGACTTTTGCAAAAATCAGGGGCCATTGGAGCATTTTTTTTAAATCAGAAAAAAGTGCCCAATGCGAAAATAGAACCCGGGTCGTAGCAGTCGAAAACCAACAGTTTAGACCATCCTTCCACCGACCCCCTTTATATATAGTACCACAATTAATCCTACAATACAAGATACATGACATTGTGTATTGACAATGATCTGTGATATATTATTACTCTACTCTGTATTATTGATCATCATCTTGTAAACAACAATATACGTATAATCGAATTGTAAAAAGAATAAAATAATTATAGTAGCTTAAAAATAGTGTATCTTTCATTTATATATATATATATATATAAAGTGCAATTTCTTACAAAATAATTTTCACCATTAATATTTAACAATTAATAGAAACGTAACAAATGGCGACGAAGAATTAACGTAAGTATGGCCACCACTAATTTAAATTATCCAAGGTTTCGTGAAGGTGAAGATCTAAATTGTTATTTGGAACAATTAGAAGAATGTTTTAAATTGAACAAAACATTAGAAGCAGACAAAGTATCTGTGTTATTAACGTCTATTGATGTTAATGTTTATAAGACTTTGCGCGATTTGTTGGTACCCAGAAGGCCAAGTGACCTTAAATATAAAGATTTAGTAGAGGACTTTACCGATATAATAGATTGCCTTTTGGCATCAGTCCAGCTTCAGCCATTTTCCAGAGGTGTATGGACAGCCTTTTTCATGATGTTCCCAACACGGTGATATACTTAGATGATATTTTCATTGGTTCTAAAGATGAACAAGAACATTACAGAATTTTAAAAATGATCTTCGATAAATTGAAAGAGCTAAATTTCACCCTTAATAAAGAAAAATGCTTATTTTTAAAAAAAGACATTTGTTTTCTAGGTCATATTATAAATGAAGATGGTGTTAGACCAGATTCAAAGAAATTGGAAGCATTAGAAAGGTGTAAAAAGCCTTTCGACAAAACATCATTGAAGAGTTTTCTAGGGATGTTGAGCTTCTATTCAAAATACATACCTAATATGTCAACCTTGGCTGGTCCTCTTTATCAACTCCTAAAGAAGGACAATCGTTGGAAATGGTCTAGCCAATGCGAAAAGGCATTTCTGAATTTGAAGTTAACTCTATTAAATTCCCAGGCGCTTATTCACTATTCAATGAAGCTTCCATTAACTTTAACCTGTGATGCATCTGCCTATGGCATAAGTGGGGTCTTGTGTCATATTGTGGAAGGGGAAGAGAAGCCAATCACCTTTGTTTCCAGAACATTGTCAAGTGCAGAAGTCAAATACTCTCAGACTGAGAAAGAAGCACTTGCTATTGTGTTTGCAACTTCCAAACTGAGACAATACTTGTTTGGGAGAAAATTTGTGTTAAAGAGTGATCATAAAGCTTTAACGACTGTTTTTGGAAACAAAAGACTTCTTCCGCCTTTAATTGCAAATCGCTTGCATAGGTGGGCTTTAGAGTTGTCAAATTTCGATTTCGATATTAGATATACAAATAAAGATACCATGCTCTGTGCGGATGCATTTTCAAGACTTCCACTTGAGGAAATAAATTCAAGGGAAGACAACATTGATTTGGTGACACATGATATATCATTTTTAAATGTAACTCCATTGGACCACCTCATTATTGAAGAAGAAACCAATAAAGATCCGGTTTTAAATAAGCTCAAGGAATATCTATTAGAAGACCCTCAGTTAGCAAAAAAGGATGAAACAATGAAACCATTCCTTTCAAAATTGGAAAATTTTTCTGTACTGCAGGGATGCATTTTTGTTGATTCTAGGGCAGTGATTCCAAGAACCTGTCAAGATCAAATGTTGAAGTTACTTCATCAAAGTCCTATAGGAATCAATCGCATGAAATCTCTAGCCAGATCTTCGGTTTGGTGGCCGAAAATGGATAGTCAAATTGAAGAGTTTGTGAAGGAATGTTCTCCCTGTATGCATCATCAGACAGCTCCTCCCGCTGAGAACACACCTTGGCCCAGGACTAACCAACCGTGGCAGCGAGTTCATGTTGACCATTTCTATTTCAGAGGTGATTGTTATTTATTAGTAGTAGATGCAAATTCAAATTGGATTGAAGTATTTCCAGTTAGAGGTACTACTTCGCAAGAAAATATTAAGCTTCTACGGGAGTGTTTCGCCAGGTATGGATTACCGCAATGCTTAGTGTCTGACAATGGCCCCCCCTTCAATTCGATTGAATTTAAGGAGTTCTTACGGAAAAATAATGTATACCACTTAACCTCGCCAGCATATAATCCCTCGTCTAACGGAATTGCTGAAGTTTCGGTAAGAATAATTAAAAAATCTCTGGAAAAGTCGTTGGAAGAATCTCCAAACTCAAATATGGACTGTATTTTACAAAATGTTCTGTTTAATTATAGAAATACGCCTACCTCTTTAGATAAGCCTCCTGTAGAACGTCTCCTAAGTTATGTGCCTAGAACATTTGTAAATTGCTTGAACTCTGAATTTATCCAGAAGACTTTTGGGAGAAATGAGTGTGGAAGGCGACATTTTCAAGTTGGAGATAAAGTGCTGTTTACAAGAGTAATACAAAATAGGCGCAAATGGTTCAAGGCCCAGGTGATACGACGACTAGGTTACAATGTTTATCTAGTAAAGAACCTAAAAGGCACATTTAAAGTGCATGTCAATCAGATGAGGACAGGTTCAGATACCAAATATGCTGAAGATTCTGATTGGACCTTGGACAACGCTGGAGCAGGACCTCACCGACTGGAACAAGACCCTCAAATTTCCACGTCACCTCCACCTAGGAGATCTACCCGACCTCGATGCCCTCCTTGCCGGTTTTCTCCAACTATGAACAATATAAGGAAGGAGGAATGATCTGTGATATATTATTACTCTACTCTGTATTATTGATCATCATCTTGTAAACAACAATATACGTATAATCGAATTGTAAAAAGAATAAAATAATTATAGTAGCTTAAAAATAGTGTATCTTTCATTTATATATATATATATATATATAAAGTGCAATTTCTTACAAAATAATTTTCACCATTAATATTTAACAATTAATAGAAACGTATCAGACACAAGGGATAATAATATAAAATATATATGTTATATAAAAATATTATTTTATTTTAAATTATAATTTCATAGATTCAAATACTCTGCTAACTCCGCCTTTGCCGGTCCCAAGCCCGGATGAAAAAGGAGGAGGGGGAGCAGTAACAAGCTCACTAAAAAACCTGGGCTCAGCTGGCCCGGCTGATAGTACCCTGTAAGGGCTCCTGATCCAGGGATACAGGATGAGCAGTGTTTGTACTCCATGTTAGGAGCGGTTGCACATGGTGTCTGTTCCTCATGTCAGAGGCGGCCATTTCTTTTGGAGCCAAGTCGGCCTGCCACTGAGTAGTGCTCCCAGTCTTAATGACAAAGGCAGACGCATTTTACTTTACCCAATCATGATGGTTGTCAATCTCAAGCTTTACAAGCTTGATACCTTAGTGTGATTGAGTGGAGATAAGAAAGAAGAAAAAAATACTCTGCTAAATCGACCGCCAGAGGTCACTCTTCTCCTATAAAAACTTGTTGTTTCCCGTTGGCCGGCTCAAAACTTTTGTACATTATGTAAATAAGCTTTTCATTTTTTTTATTCTTACGCCTTAAGCCAGGCAATACTTTTACCAAATTATGTATTTTATATATTCCTTAGCTCAATTAAAGCAACCTCTGATCAAAACCATTCTTATTATTATTCTTTCAAGATTTTAACCACGACTGCATTAACATAGTATAATCCTCAAGATAATTAAATACAAGCAGAAAATATCATTCATCTTTATTTATAACATATATATATATGTACAGTAGAACCTCCCTGTGAAGGACACCTAGTTGCAGAGCCAAAGTGTCCTTTAGGGAAAGGTGTCCTCTTACTGGAGAGTTGCTAAATAGTAAAAATGATCATTTTGACAATGAAAACTGTCCTTTGTAGAGATGTGCCTTCTAGTGCGAATGTCCTCTTAAAAAGTAATATATTGGATCAAAAACAAAATAATATATTTACCAATATTTCAGTTGGCTGAACAGCAACTTTTTTCAAGGTACAACAACATATTTATGTGGCTCTAAATTTGTGCATAAAGTCCAATGTATATTTCAATGTTTTTTTTTTTTTCACAAGAGAATCATCAAGAAAAGAAAAAAAGAAACAAACAACAACAAAAAGCAGCTTTAAATATTTTTATTTTTCAATATTATGCAAATTATCCTTTTTTTTTTTTTTTATTCTTAAAATATTTATAACAGAGTTCTATCTCTCAGTAATAATAATAATAGAATTTATATAACTCTCTTCATTATAACCATCATCTCAGCCAGACTCTAGGATATTAAACATAAGGAGGAACAACAACAACAAAGTACATAGTATGGTTATTACATAGGAAAGAAGGAACAAGCAACAAAGGTTGTCCCAAAAGTTCATGTTTTTCTTATTACATGGTGAATACACATAATTATACATAATACATACAATAAAATAAGACCTAATCCAAATAATTTAATATAGTGTATTAATTATAGTGTATGAAGTTTCTGTAACAGCATCGTTACCATCATCAGATAAAGGAAGAATAAAAAAAATCTATAATCCAAATTGTGCTTTACTATACATAATACAAAGACATTATATACAGTCAAACCTGTCTATAGCGCCCCCCTCTTGGGACTCACCAAAATAGGATGCTATAGAGAGAGAGTGCTATAGACAGTCACTTTTAATGTAAAATGTTTACATTAAAATCGGGAGCTATAGAGAGGAAGGCGCTATTTAGAGGGGGTGCTATAGACAGGTTTAACTGTATATTTATTCGCCATAATTATACATAACGCCGAATAATATTGATATTACAATTTTTTTGCAAGTGTTTACCAACTTTTAGGACAACCTTGTATATACAGGAATCACCTCACTTGAATGGAATGTCTTCAGGCAACACATTCCAAAGAGTTATTTTTTTTAACAATTTAAACACAAATCTTTCTTGTTTTCCCCCACACAGCTCAGTGAAAATACAATTCTCTAGTCGAAGATAATAACTAAATGTGAAAATAAATTGGATTAAAAAGACCAGAAGTTCTAATATCAGTATATCTAGTATAAATTGTGCCTTATCATTATCAGGTTTTTTTTTACCTTAGTTTCTTTAAATTGAAAATTGACTATAAAACAAGGTAATAAGACCAAATCCAAATAAATAAATAGTGTGTGATGTTTCGGTAACAGCATTGTTACCATCTTCAGACAAAAGTGTCCTTGTCTGAAGATGGTAACAACGCTGTTACTGAAACGTCACACACTATTTATTTATTTGGATTTGGTCTTATTACCTTATTTTATAATCTATAATCCAAATTGTGCCTTATCGAAAATTTTATTTTCCCCAAAAACTAAATAAATAATTGAAACAACTGAATAAATAACAAAAATAATAAAGGAATAATAATAGACAAGAAGAAATGATTAGAGGAGCTATATACAGTGGACCCTCGGTTTACGAGCACCTTGGGGTACGAGCTTTTCGCAGTACGAGCAAAATTTTTTGAAAAATTTTACCTCGGATTACGAGTGAAATTTCGCATTACGAGCAACTCGTGATGGTTGCCCGTAATCGTGATGGATGAAAATTCACTGGGATCCCTCCCTTCAGATCAGATTCGGGAAATATGTAAAATGTGGGAAACTGTGCAATTGTTCGTAGCAAGAAGAATTGCCCGAGTTTCAATTATTAAAAATAAGAAATTAGTTTCGCACTACAAGCGTTTTGGAGTACGAGCATGGCTCTGGAACGGATTATGCTCGCAAACCGAGGGTCCACTGTATTATTAATTATTTTTTAAAATTTGCATATTTTCAAAGTAGTAGTTTTGACTATTCATTTATATTTTGATTATCTCTCTCTCCTATATAGGAAAGGTATCTAAAATGAAACTAGATAAGATTGAAATTTCTATTTAAAGAACAAAGAGAAATGTGAACTATAAATTAAGTGAAAATAAATATTTTAAGATTGAACTTGAAGAACTTTCTCAGTAAGGTCCAATTAATGAAAGAATTGAGAATGAGAAAGAACTAAAATTTGTGGCCAAAGTTGAAAATAAAAAACCTCCAATTACTAGTTTAAAAAAAAAAGTAAAATAATGCCTAGTACTATATGCAAATAAAGATATACTCCAATATGCAAATCACAAGGACAAATTGACTGCTGGTACATTCCATAAATTAAAAGGTAAGCAAATTTGGATTAAAAATTCAAACATTTTAATAGATCTTGGCAACAGAACTATAGGAATCAAAATTGTTAATACTGTTGATAGACTAAATTATAAAAAAAAAATAATAATAATAATAAGTTAAAATAATATTAGACGTTTGCTCTACAAGCTAGGCTAAGAATATTTTTATTTGAAAATTTAGGATTTTGGAAACAAAAAAAAAATGTTTTAAAAGTTCCTCCCCACCCTATTATTTATTTTCCTTATAAAAAATAATAAGTTCATTATAATAATGAGTTTTGCGTCTGTTTCTCATGTCAGAGGCAGCCATTTCTTTTGGAGCTAAGTCAGTTGCCTGCTACTGAGTAGTGCTCCCAGTCTTAATGACAAAGGCAGACGTTTTCTACTTCACCCAGGGTGGAGATAAGAAAGAAGAAATGAATTTTGAAGGGTTTTTTTTTTAAACCTTATTAAACACAAACCTATCTTAATAGAGAGTCACTAAAATTTTGGTGTGTGTGTGTAATATAAATATAATTATTGTTATATAGAGAGAGGGATATAGAGTAGAACTACCTCCCTGTAGAAGAAGACATCAAGTTACAGAGCCAAAGTATCCTTTAGAGAGAGTTGTCCTCCTACCGGATAATTGCTAATTAGTAAAAAATAGTCAATTTGGTGATAAGAATTGCCCTTTATAGAGAGAAATATCCTCTCATAAAGGTTGTTCTAATGCATATAAAAACTTGAATGTCATTAATAAGTTATATTCAACAGTTAAAAAAAAAAAAAAGGTTTTTTATATAAAATTCTGTTTGATAAAATAAGAAATGCCTAAAGACAACCATTCAAGACGTGATTGGTTTATACACAAAAAATTTCATAATAATAGGTTGGGATGGGGGGGGGGGGAGGGTTAAATGTAATTTTTTCAAAGTAATATTCTTAAATTTTGGGGGACATTTTAGAAAAAATTAAACAAGACATACAAACAAAAAATAATAATTAGGAATCTCAATCAATATAAGTTTTGTTCAATACAAATATTCAAGAGTATTTTAAAAACACATTTTTGTTAACTGGGTCACATTTTTAGCTTTTCTCAGTATAGAATCCCAATAAGAATGCAAATTAACAATGAAAGAAAATTAGGATAAAAAAAAGATAGAGGAGTGAATAAATAACTTTTATAAGTTTTAAATCAGTGAAGAAGGAAGGAAAAACTTATAAATAAATCACTCTTTTGCTTGCCAAGTGTAACACTCAATATTTGCATATATAGATAGGTAAGTATGTAAAATGGAAAGCTTAGTTGTGTGACAACAGAAAAATATATATAAAATTATTTCCTTGTTTCTCTAATATTTTTAAAATAAATAATATTCAGGGGAATAAAAAAGTATAATAAATGAAATTAATATAGTATTTAAAAAACAAAATAAAAGACTTTTGATAAAAAAAAAAAATGTTTTCCAAAATTAACGTGGCAACTTTTTTTCCAAAATTTTCTTTAAGAGAAAGGGGGCAAGAGATGAATTGGTAAGCATATCCTGACTATTCAAATCTCACCAATTATTTCATATTTAATCCTATAGATAGAGCTCTGTCATCTAATGTTTATTTGAGTAGTCAGGATAGGTCTTGTCTAGGTATTTATTTGCGCTTTCTCAATCATTATAAAACATTTTAAGCTCTTCTAAATGCCAGTGGGACAAAGACGATGAACATTTACATTGATTTGCATAGTCAAAAAGGTGAATAGTGTAAAAAAAAACACTCTAAGTAAGTCTTCAAAGAGGAGACTGATATTTGAGAACTTAATAGCAAGGTGGGGAGAGAACAATTGAAGCCTATTTATTCAATGAATGGTAATAAAAAAAAAACATCCCTAATTATAATAAAGGAAAAACTGCAATAATCATAATGGAAAAACTGTAATAAAGATTGTGTTTATAAATGATACTGTAGTATAACAGATTGTTTTGGGCAACTTTCTATCAAATTTGTATCTCAAAAATTTTCATTCTTTCAGTTCAAGAAGTAAAAACTAAAAATAAGAGAAAGTTATGTTGTTTAATAGAATAACTAAAATAAAGAGAAATAATTGCAAATTTGCTTTTTTTATATATATATAATTTTTGGGGAAAAAAAACTATACATGAATATAATAAATAGAGATATGAATAAAAAGAAAATATTTTTAAATAGAACTTTTCAATAAAATACTTATAAATTGTGTGGGGGTTTTTAAATAAATGCTCTCAATAAGATCGTAATGAAAAAGAAAAAGTTTCAAAAAGACTGAAAAGATAACAATAATAAAAGACTAAAAATAATATTTATAGACCAAAACTCCTTATGTTAAGAAGGGAAAAATAAAGAACCAAATAATTTATATATTAAATTTTTTTTTTTAAATCTCAAAAAAAAATACTCAGAAATTTACAGCATTAGCGCGTTTTACTTCCAAAATGGTGAAAATTAAGCATACAAAAAAAAAAACAAAGAAACAATTTTAAATAATTTTTTTATACAAAGTTTTTCATCAATTAAAAAAAAAACAAGTAATATTGCAAATCTCCAGTTTTTGATGACTAGAAATATATTTTTTATAATAATAATAATAATAAGTTTATAGAGAAAAAAAAACATATATATATATACATGTACATACATATATGTATATAGTCAAAAGTTATATGCAAATTAATTTACAGAAGAAACCCCATTATAACAACATCACTTGTTAACACTGTAGTTATAAGCACAGTTAAAATAATTGGGACATTTTAGAAGTTAGATGTTCACTAAGCAAGTTTCTGCTATAAAGGAAGATGTTATAATGGAGTGTTACATTGTATTTAAATATACCCATGAGATACTTGCAGATTGAAAATTTGAAAAAAAAAAAAGTTTGTTGTTGCTGTTACAGTAGAACCTCCCTGTAAAGGACAACATCGAATTGCAGAGCTAAAGTATCCTTTAAAGAGAAGTGTCCTCTTACTGAAGAGTTACTAAATAGCAAAAATGGCAATTTTGCAAATGGAAAACTGTCCTTTATAGAGAAGTGTCCTCTAGCATGAGAGTCCTCTCATGGAGGTTCTACTGTATTTCCTTTATAGAGGGGTGTTCTCTAGCGCGAGTGTCCTCTCATGGAGGTTCTACTGTATTATCAAAATTTGAGTAATTCAAGTGAGAATTTTGTTTAAAAGACAAAGAAGAAGTCAGGTCTCTGAAGCATTTGACTAAGAAAAAGAATATAATTTCCAAATTCAAAAAAAAAAAAAAAAAAAAAAAAAATCAAAAACTTGTACATTTTTACATATTGGCTTTTAGAAATAATAAAACAATACATTTATATAAAGAGATTATGCACCTTTCCCATCCAAAAATTGACTTTCTTTTAAATCTGCGCCATCAAAGAATCATGTTTTGCACTCTAACTACAGTTTAATATTTTTCATCAGATCTTTTTTTTTTTTTCTCCCAGTAAAAATCCCCACAACTAAATATACATAACTAAACTAATATCAGGAATATTATGTAGATAAGATTATAAAACAAAAGGAAATATAGAAGTAAGTGCATAATAAACTAATGAATAATTGAATATGTAAAAGTTGCATATGCCCTTTATGCAAATCAAATGCATTCATTTTTTTAATATTCACATTTTGAGTTATGCTTATAGCCATCCTTTTTTTTTTCCATGAGTTTAAAAATATGATAAATTACTTAACTCTATAAACAAAAAAATCATATTGAGAAAAAAAAAAACTAGCAACTAACTTGAAAACAACTTTTCATATCAATAAGCAAAATCATCTTGATTATCCAACTAAAGAAAATTTATTAGAATGAACAAAAAAAAAGCCTTTTTTTTTTAGAAATACCTAGGAACATATTAAATTGAGGAGACCCCCATTCTATATCTTAAAATTTCATATAAAGAAGAAATACAAGGTAATAAGACCAAATCCAAATAAATAGTGTGTGACGTTTCGGTAACAGCGTTGTTACCCATCTTCAGACAAAAGTACTGAATGGTAGTGCTGGAATCATTACTTTTGTCTGAAGCTGGTAACAACGCTGTTACCGAAACGTCACACACTATTTATTTATTTGGATTTTGGTCTTATTACCTTGTGTTTATAATCTATAATCTAAATTGTGCATTATCATATGAAGAAGAAAAAAAACAAATTGTAATCAAATGTTAACTATAGATTCTTTTCCCTAAATTTACTCTTCATATGTTGTTGTTGTTGTTTCTTATCCCCTTGTGTAAAGATTACACGAATCCCATGAGTTCATGCTCTCATGGAATGGGGTATAGGGGTGCAGCTTTCGTTGATCATGGCACCATGATCCAGGCACACTTTGATGAAAGTCTGACTTTGCCTGTAGTTTGAGACTGTTCCTAACATGGAAGCCTTTGCTGCACCCTAACATGAGTACGGACCTCTGTATCCCTGGAGTGGGACCCTTGTTGAGGACCATCAACTGGGTCAGTTGAACTCAGGATATTCATATAGTCCCTAAAAGAAAGAAAGACTCCATTAAGAGAATATATTTGATCCTTATCCTGTGATATATTAGAGAAAAAAGGGGGAAAAGGAGGTATACAAATATCTTAAACAATCCTTTAAAAAAAAAAAGGAAACTAAAAATGCTACATATAAACTTTCTTCATGATGCATTAGCGCCCCATCTGTTATGAAAATTCAAAACTATTATAGACGCGTATGATTCTTTTAAAAATTAAACAACTTTTACTGCCTTTACTGCAATGGAAAAAGACACAAGAAAATAAGACCTAATCCTGATAAGGCACAATTTGGATTATAGATTATAAACACAAGGTAAATAAGACCAAATCCAAATAAATAAATTATGTGTGATGTTTCGGTAACAGCGTTGTTACCATCATTAGACAAAAGTACTGAATGTCTGTACTTTCACTACTTTTGTCTGAAGATGGTAACAACGCTGTTACCGAAACGTCATACACTATTTATTTATTTGGATTTGGTCTTATTACCTTGTGTTTAAGACCTAATCCAAATAATTTAATAGTGTGTGATGTTTCGGTAACAGCATTGTTACCATCATCAGACAAAAGAATAAATGAGATAAAATATCACAGCAAGTTCTTAAATAGTTACTGTTATCTTGTTTACACACTTGATAACAGTACTATTTAAGAACATGCTGTGATAATTTTTCTCATTTATTCTTTTGTATGAAGATGGTAACAATGATGTTACCGAAACGTCACACACTATTAAACTATTTGGATAAGATCTTATTTTCTTGTGTCTATAATCTATAATTCAAATTGTGCTTTATCATGCAATGGAAAAATTAATGGGAGGGCCTGGCTCATCAGTGGTGAACCTTCCCAGCTTTCTTCATTCTTGATTTAGGTACAATTTGTATTATAGATTAGAAACACCCTGTAGTTTAAACAAGGAAAAAATATATATTTTAGCTTCATGTTAAGAAAGGACAAGACCTGAAAAATCTCCCAATATATTAAAAAAAAAACTTGCTGTAAGTCATTTATATCTTCTTCTTCTTTCTTATCTCCACTCAATCACACTAAGGTATCAAGCTTGTAAAGCTTGAGATTTTTGATGGTGTCTGCCGGGGAAGAGTAGAGCTCATCAATGGATGAGTCAATACAGTCAATAATGTGGGTTGCAGGTTGACACTTAGTACATAGTGAGAAAACTCTGCAACCATTCTGGAAAGTCATTGTCCGTAGATGGCCAGACTTAAGTCTGGAAATCAAAGACTGTTGTATAACTTTTATCAATATCATACAAAAACAGTCTTTTGAGCCATATTTATGATTCTTTTAAATAAAATTAATTTACTACAACCTTTACTGCAATGATAAATTTCACCATTAATGAGCCAGGTCCTTCAATTATTTTTATAATCGCAGTAAAGGAACAGTAAAAAAAAAAAGTTTAATTTAAAAGAATCGTACGCTTCATATATAGTTCAAAATTTCCTATAACAAATAGCACATGCTAAATGCATCATGTAAAACCAGTCTTTATTTCTGAAGATCATTTATTGCTTTACTACAGCCTTGGAGGTTCAACTCTCAGTATGCCGATACCTTTTGTTATTCACTTTTACCCTAAAGAAGAGAAAAAAAAAAAAAAGAGTCCAAGTACCAAACAGACCATTATAATCATGGTAGGTAGTTAATTACATCAACTTAAACAGTAAAAATTCTCTACATCTTTTTACATTTGAAAAAAAAAAGGGTTTTAAATCTTATATATAAGAGAATCCCAAATTCTTTTTATATTCATATCCACATGGAAAAATTTTCGCTCATTTATCTAATAGCTATCTACATATCTTAGAAAACTGTGTTTTTATCCAAATATTTACAAGCTGCCTTTACAAAACTCACTCTTAGAAAAAAACAACAAAACCAAAAAAAAAAAAACAGGAACATTTGGATTCTAAATAAATCTATTTTAGAAAAAAAATAATCTAAGTGAAAATTTATCAACTTTTTTTTTTCTTTTATATAAATCATTGTTTTTCCTAAATAAAAAAATGAGACATTTTAATGCTTTAAAAATAAAGTAACATCTTTCTAAAAAATTAATATATATACAGTAGAACTACCTCTCTGTAAAGGATAACACCTAATTGCAGAACTAAGGTGTCTTTTAAGGAGAAGTGTTCTCTTACCAGAGAGTTGTTTATAAGTAAAAATTTTGCAAATGAAAACTGTTCTTTGTAGAGAGGTGTCCTCTAACGCGAATGTCCTGTCATGGAGTGGAGGTTCTACTGTAGTGTCCTGTCAAAGAGTGGAGGTTCTACTGTATATATATGTCATAATATTACCCTTCCAGGAATAATAAAGTAAACCTACAGTCAACCAGAGAGAGAAGGCAGCTAAAGTACGGTCATCTGAGCCACTAACGACATTCCAAGAACCCCGGAATTCTCGGGACTATTGGGACAGGATATGGTGTCCGGTCACTTGATATATCAGCCACATTCCAAGGGGCCCTTTTCTTGGAACCTCAGGACTAATTAAGACAGTTGGAGCATTGTATTTGACACAAACGGCCGCCCGGCAGACAGCCGGGCCCCGCCATCTCCATCTCTCTCGGGTTGCCTTCCAAATTCCTCTACCAAATCGTGGTGTGATTATTTCTCTTTCCCCACATTATTTTTAATATTGTCACATATATATATTATTATTGATGAAAAAGTTATTGGTATTTCTTATTACAAAATATATCTACAGAAAGCTAAACATGTAGTGAGCCAATTGCCTCCTTTTAAAAAAAAAATGCTCTCAAAAAAATCTCTACATTACTATTTTCTAAATTCTCTCTACAATGAGAAAAATATATTTTCTTCTATTATTATTAATAATCATCATTTTGCCATGGGAAGATTAAAGAGTGGTTCCTTTCAAAGTTGCATAGATGGGTTTTGTTGCATATCAACGCAAGTATGCAAAGTGGGTGAAATCTCTACCTTATCAAATAGGGAAAAAAAACTATTTACAACACATATGAAACAACATCAATATAGGGTGAAATATTCTATAAAATATATATATTCCTATATAGAAGTGTGTGAAAAATAATAATAATAAAGATAAAAAAAACTATATTTCAAAAAAGTAGATAATAATTGAAACCAACAAAGAATTGTCAACTCCACCAGAAAAAAAGAAATGATAATAGTGTAAGTTTTTACTAAAAGACGAGTTCAACACTAAATGAGAACAAATAATCTAAAGGCAACAGTTGGCGGCATTAAACACAATATTTTGTTTCCATTATTATACAAAGGTGAGTATTGCAAGTACTTTATAAACAGGCCCCAGCAAATGAAAATAATTGCTGATTATAATATGGACTAAAAATATATACAGTTAAACCTGTCTATAGCGCTCCCTCTTGGGACTCACCAAAATAGGGTGCTATAGACAATTTAAACAGTTTTATTGATTCTTCTAATCAATTTTTACAAAGGTGGAATAAAATATATAATAAAATATGGGTGCTATAGACAGCTCACTTTTAATGTAAATCCTATCGTAATACGTATTTAAAATCGGGCGTTATAGAGAGGAAGGTGCTATTTAGAGGGAGTGCAATAGAGAGGGGGTGCTATAGACTGGTCATTTTTAATGTAAATCCCATCGTACAGCATATTTAAAATCGGTCGCTATAGAGAGGGAGGTGCTATTTAGAGGGGGGTGCTATAGACAGGTCATTTTTAATGTAAATCCCATCGTACAGCATATTTAAAATCGGGCGCTATAGAGAGGGAGGTGCTATTTAGAGGGGGATGCTATAGACAGGTTTAACTGCATTATGAAAATATTGTTTTTTTTTTAAGAAAAGAAACCACTTGTTCTCAATTGCTTGCATATAAGTTTATATGCCAAGCCCTTTCTTTTTCTTTCCCCATATTTGATACATTATAAATAACATTGCTGATTATTGTTAATATTACTGTTATTTCTGTATATATACCCTCTTCTACTTGGAGAATCTGTATAAGACCGAAAAGCCTTAATAAAGCCTTTTGCTCAAGGTAATAAGACCAAATCCAATTTGATCTTATTACCTTGTGTTTATAATCTATAATCCAAATTGTGCCATATCAAAGCCTTTTGCTGTTGTATTATTATGAGAATTGCGGAACCCAGAAAAAAAGAGTTTGTTCCAGCGGGAGAAGTGAATCCTACCAGGCTGGTACTGGATGACACAACAAATAAGATAACAAGCATCAGATAAGCTATGAAGATATAATATGCAATACCAGATCACTAATAAGCAATACAAGATAAAGAGTAATCAACAGATTCTAGTTGTGGTGACTATAGGCTAGACTTACCAATGAAGATACTGAGGGAATGAGCTTTACATACCCAAGATAGAGGACATTACTGCTGCTGTGATAGAGATGTATGGAGACATCTGTGACTCTTCATTGGACACGACAACAACAACTGAGGAAATGACAAAAATTACCTGCCACTACTAAAACCAAGCACTTCATTGTATCATGTTTTCTTCTGTAGAAGAAGGGCTTTTATGCCCAAAAGCTAGAGATAATAATTACAATTTTCTTAAAAGAAACTTATTCCTAGAAGTCTGATGTTTACACCATTAAAACTAAGCACTACCAAACAAAGAGTGACATCTGAATCCATGTTAAGGTCAGCAGGAAAGATTCTCGCCGGGAGTGATCTCATCTGAAGCTAAGTTGGATTGCCACAATTATGTTCTTCAGATTCTTGGAATCAATACCAGACTATATTGACCCATCATATGAAATCAGCTTCATGAGAGAGAGAGAAGTTCATTAATTTGTAGGCACTGGGTTAAGAAAATAAAAAAGATCGTAAATTAACAGGAATTTGTGAAACTGAACAATATATAAAGATACACACTTGTTAATTGAGAGAGAGAGAAACTACTGATAAAACCAATTACTTATATACAGGAGAACCTCCATGAAGACAGTTTTTATTGCCAAAATTACCATTTTCACTAATCAGCAGCTCTCCAGTAAGAACACCTCTCTTTAAAGGACACTTATCTTTACAACTATGTGTTGTCTTTTATAGAGAGATAGTTCTACTATATATATAATATTTTTCATATCTTAAGCAAATAATTTCTCTATTTTCACAATGTTTGCCGATTCTATGTCACAGTTTTCAAGTCTGTATCGAGAGTTTTCATGTTTGCCAAGCAAGGCTATTTTTTGATTATGTTTATTACATGAAAAGTTTGCTCCACAATGAAATTTAAAATATATGCCATTTTTTAAACAGGTAACCTAGTTGTATAGTCAAAATGTCCTTTAGGGAAAGGTGTCCTCTTACCAGAGAGTTGATAATCAGTAAAAATGATAATTTTGGCATGGAAAACTGTCTTTTGTAGAGAGGTGTCCTCTCTTGAAGTATGTTCTACTGTATTCAAATTGTATTTAGTAGGAAAAGTAGTAGTGATGTGATCGATTGGTTATATCATGTAGAAAATAGAGGTAGAGACAAGAAAAAGAGGAAAATAAATTTGCATAAAGCTATTGGATATTAGAATCCTATAGGTGGGTGTGTAGTACTCCTTAGATTCTGATAACATTTTATTTTTATCAACTCGCTAAAAATTATATATTAAAATCAAAATCAGCAATGTTAGGAATAGATGCAAACTGATCAGCACTAGAGTATGCAAATAAATTTCTGATAATAATGGTGATAAAAAGAATTGAACAGCACTAGAGTATGCAAATAATTTCTGAAAATAATGGTGGTTAAAAAAGCACTAGAGTATGCAAATATGGCATTAAAGGAAGAGTGGCAAATACCCACTCAACTACAAGATCCAGTAGAACCTCCCATGAGAGACCATAGCTCAAAGAATATTCCTGAAGGTAGCCTTACATTAGAGGTTTGATTAGACAAACCATTTTGATTTCATAAAGGTGGTCGCTCTCATGGTCAACTTTCTGGAATCATCCAAAGCTAATAGTTCCCACAATAATTCACAGTGCGGTAGAGCAAAAAAAATTAACCTCTTTCTAAATAAAAATTTTCTATTTAGAAAAAAGAAAAACACAAAGTTCAATGAATAGAAATTAGAGTTTCAAAATATAGATTTTTGGAATTACCAAAAAAAAAAGTAGTTTTCATATATTTTAAATTTATATTTTTTTTAAAAAGAGGGAAACATTTTGTGTTTCTACACTGGTTTCCAAAAATAAAACTACAGTTTACTTTTACATATACTGGTATAGGTTTCAACGATGTTTTGTTGTTAGTGTCCATCAAATCAACTATTGGTGACTCTATGAACAAATATTCTTCAATTTGATCAGTTAGTGAATCACAGCTCATCTAGTGACCTTCCGCTAGCTTCCTTGACCCCTTCTAGCCAGTTTATTGCAGGTCTTCCTCTCTTCTTTCAATTTTTCTCAACATACACCAATACCCCGCTTTGCGTCGTTTCGTTTCACGTTTTTTTCGAAGTTGCGTCGCTGCTTAATTTTTACTGATTTTCACTGTGCGTCGTTAGATTTTCGAAATTGCGTTGTTTTGGATTCGAGTCTTTAATTTTTTTCCCTAAAATATGGCAACACCTTTGTTTTTGATTGCGCCTTCACATATTTTCACTTTGCGTTGTTTCAATTTGCGTCATGTTTTTTTGGAACGTAACCCCGATGCAAAGCGAGGTATGGTTGTATTTTCTAAATTGTTTGCTCTCAATATGATTTCAATAATGAAAAGACCAAAAAAGTAATTGTGACATAAAAAAGGAAAAAATCATCGTTAATATCATCAGAGTGGAAAATTCTTGGTCACTATGCAATCTAGTCTAAAGACAATGCTGTTAGCAATAGGTAAAATATTCAGTTTGGATGCTCTTTGGAATATAGGATCTATGCAAGACAAATAATTTACATATTATTACAGAGCTGAATCTCTCTAAAGGATGACACTTAATTGCAGAGCCAAACTGTCCTTTGGGTTTCCTCCAACGAGAGCAGCTAATTAGAAAATAAATGGAAGTTATGGTGATGAAAACTATATTTTGTAGGTGTCTGCAAACACCCACATATACTACACAGGAATTTCTATTCTACTCTTAAAAAGAACTAGAAAAAAATAGCTTTATAAAAAAAATTTCTTTATAATTTGCAAAAATAATTTTTAAAAAATTTGCATAGTTGAAAGTTTATTAATGTATTTTTGTCATATTTTTGTTTTGTGTGCCATTTATCAGATTTGTTGTATGATTTCTCTTCCTTTCAAAAGTGAAGGATTTAAAAAAAAAATTTTTTACAAGCTTTTTTACGTATATTGGTGTAATTCAATTTTGGAAACCAGTGCATTTGCATTTATACACAGGCTACGGTAAAAAAAAAAAATTTCGATAAGAAACCACAAATATGGTGACTCCTGGTCTCTCCTAGAGAAGGGGTCTCTCATTAGAGGTACAATTTGAGTTTCCAAGTTAATTTTGATTATACCTGCTATATATATATATTGCCATGTACTACCCTCATTAACCTTCCTATACCACACACACCTTGTTCATCCATAAAATCTCTGTTAAAGCGAAAAAGAAGATTAGTTTTAAAAAAAATAATAATAACACTGAAATACACCTATCCCCCGATTTGCACAGTACTTGTTTTACACGTTTTCGCTTTTACTCTCAGTTTTCCAAATAAGTTTTTTTTTTTTTTGTTTTCATCGCACTATACTAAATGCTACTGTGATTGAACACATGTGCTGTGTACACATCTCACGAGGAATCCAGAGCTTATGTGCTGACTACATATTTTAACCTGTCAATGCATTTTATTTTCATTTCTGTGTACACCTATCCCCCGATTACACGTTTTTCTCAGGAACGTATCTACTGTGTAAATCGGGGGATAGGTGTATCAAACTTCCTTGAGGAAGGACGTTAAATTTCTACCAAGCCAATGACCATTCACTTCCAAAGCATCGATTTCTCAACAATAATGAAAGTATTACTGAGGGCCATAATGCTGCTAGCACTCCTGGAACAATCAGCCAGGATTTGACTTCTGCTCACCCTATAAGCTCCTGATTTGCTCCCTTATTTACACATCGGTGTAATAGATTTAAACCAGACCCCTCATTTCTCTCAACTTACTACATATGCCTACCTTTCCATTAAATCAATGACTGCAACCTACAATATTACATATATATATATATCATATATACATATATATATACAGTTAAACCTGTCTATAGCACCCTCTCTTGAGACTCACCAAAATAGGATGCTATAGAGAGGGAGTGCTATAAACAGGTCACTTTTAATGTAAAATGTTTACATTTTAATGTTTCAAATCGGACGCTGTAGAGAGGAAGGTGCTATTTAGAGGGGGTGCTATAGACATGTCACTTTTAATGTAAAATGTTTACATTTTAATGTTTCAAATCGGACGCTGTAGAGAGGAAGGTGCTATTTAGAGGGGGTGCTATAGACATGTCACTTTTAATGTAAAATGTTTACATTTTAATGTTTCAAATCGGACGCTGTAGAGAGGAAGGTGCTATTTAGAGGGGATGCTATAGACATGTCACTTTTAATGTAAAATGTTTACATTTTAATGTTTCAAATCGGACGCTGTAGAGAGGAAGGTGCTATTTAGAGGGGATGCTATAGACATGTCACTTTTAATGTAAAATGTTTACATTTTAATGTTTCAAATCGGGCGCTGTAGAGAGGAAGGCGCTATTTAGAGGGGGTGCTATAGACATGTCACTTTTAATGTAAAATGTTTACATTTTAATGTTTCAAATCGGGCGCTGTAGAGAGGAAGGCGTTATTTAGAGGGGGCGCTATAGACAGGTTTAACTGTATATACAAAAGTAATTGATCATTAGTTTCATCGCTCATGGGAGATTTTCTCTCTGTATATTCAATCCAATTATTATTATTTTCCAATTTTACAATATTTTGAAGAATCTTTTTTTTCTTTTTCTTTCCAAAAAAATAAATAGTATAGGACGGAGATGATAATACATATATATATACATACACATTTCTATATTACTTCCTTTGTTTGTTTTAAATTCTAATGTATAAGCTCAATCTAAACATAAAAAAACCTAAAGAAATAAAACGCGCTAACAAAAAAGTAATATATACAACAAAAATTCAATTTTTTTTTTAATTGAAAAAAAAAAGTTTAATCATTTTTAATCATTGCGTAACAAGAACAAATTTATTTTCTATAGTATTTTTTTTTTTTTGTCAACAAGATCTAATGTGAAAGAAACTAACAAAAAAAAACATGTTAACAGCCGCCTGTTCTATAAAATCCAAAAATGAAAAAAAAAAAACAACAAAGAATAGTAAATGAGAGAGAGAGATAAAAAAAAAGATGATAATGATAAAAAAGATATTTTTTTTTTAATTGGGGGAAAAAGAAGAGAAGAGAGGAAAAACAAAACATGTAACTAAATGAAAAAATTAATGAAAAATGAAGGGAAAACAAAAAAAAAATCCTATATATATATTTGAAAAATGATGTTGAAAAGTAAAATGATGATAAAAAAAACCTATTTTTTTTTTTATCCTTAAAAAAAAAATGTACATGATCACAGAGCTTGAGAGTGCCTGTTCCCTTGCAAGGAGAGGTGGGGAGGGGGGGGAGATAATAAAAATAAAAAACCAACAAAAAAAAAGTTTTGTTACTCGCGATGCCTTGCGCGTTTGACAACTGCTAAGGACTGCGTATGACCCCGTTTAGTGACGTGTACCTGCGACTGCGCTGTAAGAAGCAGTTGGATGGCGGATGTGTTCAGTTTCTCCGCAGGGAGGAGTTCCTTCATGTCCGCCATCTTTTTGCTGGACAGGGTAATCTTGATTGGAGGAGGGGGCTCCGAGGCATTTTTGGTAGTAGTGGTGGAAGCCTCAGTCGAGGTGGTCTGTAGCAAACATCTTAGTTTAAAAAGTAGGAAGATATAACCACACCCAGAGATAATCTTGACTAAGAAACAATAAACTATCATCTTTCTATACCTTTAGGATAAAAAAAAAAAAGTTTTTAAAAAATGCCAAGAATGATAAGAAGGCAGACAATTAGGGTTATAAATTAGAAAAACACAATAAAGACCAATTAAATAGATAGATGACAATGCTGTTATTCAAACATCACATGTAGCTTTGCACCTGCAGCTCCAGAACACATTTTGGCTTGCATTAGATGCACTAAAACAGGACCTTTGGGAGAGGCCGCTGCTCATCATAAAACAGCTCGAGGAGCATGAACTCATGGAATTCGTGTAATCTTTACACAAAGGGATAAGAAACAACAACAAACATCACATACTATTTATTCATTTTGATTTGGTCTTATTACCTTGTGTACCAGTATGTGACATGTTTCAGTAACAATATAACCATACAAAAAAAGGGGGTCAGTGAATGAGTGATATAAACTGTCAATTTCTAAGAAACACGATCAAGGATTGAATCCGGCATTGAACACTTTTTTTCCTGGATAAAGAATTGCTCCAATGTAAATAGTGTTAGTAAATTAAATTTAATTGCCATCTATCGTTAAAATTTATTTGTGTAAAATTTTAAAGTAAATAGTGTTGTCTAATGATAAAGCACAATTTGGATTATAGTTTATAATAAAAGAAAATAAGACCTAATCCAAATAATTTATTAGTGTGTGACGTTTCGGCAACAACATTGTCACCATTTTGTCTGATGATGATGTTTGTATTGTCTAATGTAAAGAATATTCCATTCATTTTGGCTTCCAGCACAGCTCTTCAAGGCTAAAAGATGGGGCAATAAAAAGCCATTAGACTACATTATAATAGAACACCTAGCAGCACCTTCTGTGTATGTTAATGAGACGAACAAGATATTTAAAGGTGATAGAAAATTATCCGCCTTTGCCGGTCCCAAGCCCAGATGAAAAAGGAGGAAGGGGGAGCAGTAACAAGCTCACTAAAAAACCTGGGTTCAGGTGGCCCGGCTGATAGTACCCTGTAAGGGCTCCTGATCTAGGTATACAGGATGAGCAGTGTTTGCACTCCATGTTAGGAGCGGCTGCACATGGCGTCTGTTCCTCATGTCAGAGGCGGCCATTTCTTTTGGAGCTAAGTCGGCCTGCCACTGAGTAGTGCTCCCAGTCTTAATGACAAAGGTAGATGCATTCTACTTCACCCAGTCATGATGGTTGTCAAATACCATCAAGGGTCACAACTTGATACCCTAATGATTGAGTGGAGATAAGAAAGAAGAAGATCTTGTCAAAATGACAGAGGCTGCTTAAATGATTAGTTTAAAAAGTCTAGCATTGTCATTCTGGTCAAAAAAGCCTTCTCCACTTTATCCCAATTCTCTTCATTGTAATTTTGAACTCACTGGAAGGGAGATAAAAAGAAATCTTTATTTCTGTTCTGTGAGTGTAAAGTGAAGAAACCATAGTTCATAAAGCTCTCAATGCTTCCTAATTTTTCGACAACTTAGATTAGTTGGAATAAGAGTTGAAATATATCGGAATACAAACTGGATTTAAAAAAAAAACACCTCGGTTTTCCCATTTATATATTTTAGACAGCTTCAAGGGGTGAATTATCGCTTATCAAAACCTTTACACAACTACTTGGAAAAACAGCTTTTGAAACTTAGATAAACACTATCTAGCTTATCCTCCTGATATGGGGAATTTCCTAAAGCTTGGTATAAATAAGTGACAAAGAAAACATAGTGTTTACACAGTAGAGTCTCCTGTGAGAGGCAGCTTGAAAACACAGCTAAACAGTCTCTACTGAAGATAGCCATTTTTCAGAGACTCTGTCATGTCTGGTCAAGTCATAAGAAGTCTTTCAACTGAAGAAGAATCTACTTATATATTTGCCTTATTCTGTCTGTTTTTTGTCTGTTTGTCTGAAGCTCACGGATAGAATGCGCGCCCATTGGCCGCCAGCGAACACGTGGCCTCCCTGCCCCCCTCTAGACAACCCTGTTATTCAAAAACCATACATCCAATCGCCATGAAATTCTGGGATATTATTAGGTATATCCCCGGAAAGGTTTTCGAAAAATAATTTCTTGAATATCTTGAATATCCTTAGAGTTATTTGCAGAATTGTAGATATAACTCGCAAGCAGCGCCGCCAGACGGTGATAGACTTAAGCTTGCTGCTCCACCCCTGTTGACCTTGGGTCGTCGTGTGAGTCACAGCATGATGCAACAAAAAACACTCTCTCTGGGGATTGCAGCGTCAACAACCTGTAAGTTTGTGCCTCTCTCATAAACCTGTCTATACAGACCACCCTGTCTATAGCGACCACTCTAGACAACCCTGTTATCAGCTGTGTGATACATCCACCTGTCTATACAGACCACCCTGTTAATAGCGACACCCAAGTCAACGTTTTTAGAATATATTCGGACTCGGGTAAACCCCGGGCGTTGCCCGGGCCATTCGTCTAGTCTCTAATAAGAGACTACCTCCAGTAAAGTTTGTATTTAGCTATGTGTTCTATGGCCTCTCACAGGACTCTAGCATATCTAATTTAGAAAATGCCATAAATATCTTCCAACTTTTTATATTTTATTTCCAACATTTCGGCGACCCTCTATCTTTCTTATAAAGGAAAACTGTATTTGCTATTGTGTTTACTTTGTATTTAATTTCTGAGTCAACTGATACTTGAGCGTGGAACATGCATTAATACTCTATTCACAAACAAAATAAAAATAAAGAAATCAAAATTAATAAACAATTTTTTAAATATCAATAAAAATAGCTTTTAAGAAACCACTTTTATATTTTGTATCCCTTTTTTGTATATATTATAAACATTGTTTATTAATTTTTGTAATTAAATATTGTTTGTGTATGGATTATCGATGTGCTGCATGCTCTTGAATATCAGATCACTTAACTTTTAACTCCGCCTTTGCCGGTCCCAAGCCCGGATGAAAAAGGAGGAGGGGGAGCAGTAACAAGCTCACTAAAAAATCTGGGCTCAGCTGGCCTAGCTGATAGTACCCTGTAAGGGCTCCTAATCCAGGGATACAGGATGAGTTTGTACTCCATGTTAGGAGCGGCTGCACATGGTGTCTGTTCCTCATGTCAGAAGCGGCCATTTCTTTTGGAGCTAAGTCGGCCTGCCACTGAGTAGTGCTCCCAGTCTTAATGACAAAGGCAGACGCATTCTACTTCACCCAGTCATGATGGTTGCCAAGTCTCAAGCTTTACAAGCTTGATACCCTAATATGATTGAGTGGAGATAAGAAAGAAGAAGAAATCACTCAGAATTTAAAGTAAACAATAGCAAATACAGTTTTCCTTGAAAAGGTGACAGCCGTTCACCAAAACATTGGAAATATAATATAAAAAGGTTGAAGATATTCACATTTATAGTTCAAATGTTTCTGAAATGTATTGTTGAAAATTGCTCTCTCCCTAAATAGATACGCTAGCGGACAACTCCAAACAATAAATAAGCATTAAAACAGATTAAAAATACACACATAATTATTTTTAATTAAAAAGGCATATATTGGATCAAAATACAGTAAAACCCCGCTAATACGAACCCTGGATATAACGAACCTTCCCTTATAACGAACCCACGCCGATTCCCAATTCCATTCCATTAAAAATACCATCGTTATAACGAACTTTGCGATTTTTAGAATAACGAACTTCCCCTATAACGAACCTATTTTCGGTCCCAAAATAATAAAATATATTTAAAATACTATGCTTATAACGAACTTAGAATTGTTATTTAAAAAAAAAATTAAAACAAAAAAATTTTAAGCATGTTTCAGCTCGCGGATCGCGATTTCAAAACAATAAATTTAGCGGCATTGTTTGTTTTGAATTTTGCACTTTATTTTTGCTGTATGTTGTATAAATTTTAACACATTATACTTTTTATTAAATAGAATATATTTTCATCCATTAAATTTGAAATATAAAAAAGGCAAATGGCTTCCAAAATGAAGAAAACAAAGGCATTTTAAAAACAAAAACGTCATTTCTCTAAAAAAAAAGGCCATTTTCAGAACTTTTCAAAGTGAAACACCACAGGCAAAATGTTAAGAACATATTAAAATAAGAAAATATAACTTTTCTATTATAAAAGATAAAATATTAAGCTATTAAAAATTGTTACAAAGAGGAATCAACCTCAACTTTTGCCGCGATCGCGATCGTACGTTTTAGGGTGAAAAAAAAAAAAGTCCAAATAAACGGTCCCGTGATGAAACAAAAATTATTTTTATGCCATTAACTATGGTGATTTTAAAGTCGGCAATGTTTTGCATGACAGGTTAAAAACGAAATCTATACCTAGAAGAATATGTGGAAACATGAAATGGAAGAAAAACACTAACTTTATTTGAATGGTGCAATGCTTGAAGAGTGCTTTGAAGCAACAAGGTGTTAGAGTCATTTTTCCAATTAAACATTGTATTATATAATGTGATAATGATGTTTTAAAATCATTTTATATCTTTGAATATATATTTAATAAAACTTAGCCTAGGATTTGTCTTGATTTTTAAATTAGACATAGAGGTACATGTATGTTAATGATAAGAAGAACCTATCATCTAATGATTTCTATTATTATTCAGTATTAATGTAAGGAAATTGGTCAATTAAGGGAATTAAAACAAAGTGACCACTATTAAGAGGAAGCCTCTTCCAGTGTGTATGGCTGTCCTTTAATTATACGGTCTAAAAATTTTGAAAAGTAAAAAAAATAGCCAAACCGTGGCTATAGTGAACCGTGGCTATAGTGAACCAAAAGCTCTGTCCCATTGGGGTTCACTATAGAGGGGTTTTACTGTATCATTTATTTTACCAATATTTCAGTTGGCTGAACACCAAACTTTATCAAGGTATTATAACATATTAATGTGTATCAACAACAAACTCAGCACCACATTTGTTGTTGACACACATTAATATGTTATAACACCTTGTAAAGGTTGGCGTTCAGCCAACTGAAATATTGGTAAAATAAATGATATTTTGATCTAATATATGCCTTTTTAATTAAAGATTTATGGATTGCTCTATTTTCAAAACAATAATTATTTTATGATGCATTAACGCCCATCTGTTATGAAAAGGCAGTAGAAATTGTTCAATTTTTAAAAGAAAATACGCGTCTATAATAGTTTCGAATTCACATAATTATTTAAAAAGGAGAATGTAAATTGTATAGCTACAACAATTAAGATATCTCCATTACATAACAATGGAACAATTTGGAAGACCTAGTTGTAAGATACCTCAATTTGTTAGACCTCTCTGTTTAGACTGAGCTCCGCCTTTGCCGGTCCCAAGCCCGGGTGAAAAAGGAGGAGGGGGAGCAGTAACAAGCTCACTAAAAAACCTGGGCTCAGCTGGCCCGGCTGATAGTACCCTGTAAGAGCTCCTAATCCAGGGATACAGGATGAGTCTATACTTCTTGTTAGGAGCGGCTGCACATGACATCTGTTCCTCATGTCAGAGACGACCTTTTTTTTTTTTGGAGCTAAGTCGGCCTGCCACTGAGTAGTGCTCCCAGTCTTGATGACAAAGGCAGCTGCATTCACCCAGTTTGGAGATAAGAAAGAAGAAGACCTCTCTGTAGAAGAGAATGGTTTGAAAGCTCCTCTTTTACAATAAATTTTACATATTCTTTTCTCTCCCTTTCTTATAAATAAACTCCTGACATTTTAATTCTTTCTATAGAACCTCCAATGGTGTAATGAATAATTCAAACTTTTTTTGGAACGCTGACAGTGTTATGATCAAATTGTCATGGGATCCACAGCATGGAAGTTTTAGTTGGTCTTGCTTCCATCCTTGAAGTGTTTTAAGGCAACCAGTTTTTTTTTTTTTATTGTAAGAGTATGGTAGTCTTCTCCAGGGATTTCTCCTGAATGTTTCATCCTTGTACCAAGATTTTTGCCATTCTTTGGTATTGGATTGTCATATTTCTTGATAACTGGCTGTAAAAATTTAGGAAAACATTGGAGAGAACATCCTTTAACACTTTGAAGACAAACGCCGTTTTTATACGTCATAAGCTATTAAGCCTAGCGGACCAACCCCGTTTTTATACGCCGCGGCACTTTAAAAATCAATAGAAAATCATAGAACGCAGTACGTCAAGAAATCTCTTCGGCAAATCATCGGCCTATCATGAATAGTTACAAAAATGATCACTAGATGTCAGGACGATACTGTTGGCAGGCAAAAAAATTAGTCATCTGTTGCTCAATCTCATTGGCTAGCTTGCTGACAAACTGATAACAGGCAAGTTTATTTTTGTTATCTCTAATCTCTTTTCGCTCGTTTTTTTCTAAGTTATTTTGCCTCTAATTTCATAACGTTATTGAAATGAATCCTTTGGATCAACCTAGCACTTCAAAAGGTTTGGGATCAGAAGTTCATTTAGATGAAGACATTCAAGATATTCTTGAATATCTTTACGATTCTGGCTCAGAAATTGATGAAGTGAAGGATCCTGATTACGAAAATTCAGCCTCCGATGAATTAGAATTTGAGGAGGAAGAAAGGGAAGAAATTCCTGCTAAACAGCCGCGATTAGAAGTAGCTCCAGTTCGCATGCTGACGACATGTCGGGACACGTCTACTGCCGCCGCTGGCTCCAATGTTGCCGCCGGCACCTGGAGGAAAGATGATCCCTCGCCCCCAACTCCTCCCCCTTTCACCGCCCGCCCTGGACTAAATTTAGTGGGGGACGTTTCCTCACCATTTGATGCGTTCAGTCTCTTCTTTACAGAGAATATTTTCAAAAGCATCAAAGAGGAAACAAACCGATATGCCAGGAGTATTATTGATCAGGATTCCAAGAAGGGTCCTCTCAAGCCTCATGGCATGCTGGCTAAGTGGAAGGCTGTGTCAGTGGCACAGATAAAGCTCTTTTTCTGTGTCATCATACACATGTCTTTGGTGAAGAAGCCTGGGATGAAAGACTACTGGTCTACTCACGGATTCCTGAAGAATGCCTTTTGCCAGTCCATAAATATGCCAAGGACACTATTTATGAGAATTTTGTCAATGCTACATTTGAATGACAATTCAAAATACATTGAATATGGAAAACCAGGGCATGACAGACTCTTCAAAATAAGACCAGTTTTGGAATCCCTCATATATTCTTTTGGGAATGCCTACACTCCTCAGCAAAATCTCACTATTGATGAGGCGATGTGTCCATTCAGAGGACGTGTGGGTTTTCGAGTGTATATAAAAGGAAAACCTCATAAATATGGCATCAAGATATTCCAGATTTGTGAAGCTGTATCTGGATACGCTTACAATCTTGATATCTACACTGGCAAGGATCCTGAGCAGCCAGAGCACAACTCCATTCCGAACCTCGTGGACAGGCTGGCAAAGAGGTTTTATGGACAAGGCTATCATATCTATTTTGATAGGTGGTTTTCCTCTCCTGAGTTATTTGATAAACTTTGGGAAAAAAAGACCCTAGCTGTTGGCACAGTTATGCCGTCCAGGAAAACGATGCCAAAAACCGAATTTTCCCAAAAACTAAAGAGAGGAGAGATTATAAAGATGAGAAGAAAGCATCTTTTAGCCATCAAATGGAAAGATGTTAGAGATGTTTTCATGCTCTCCACTGTCCATGAAGGTAAAATGATGCCAGTCAAGCCCAAAACCCCAACCAGAGAAGAGTTGTTCAAGCCTGATGCTGTCATCGATTACAACAAGGGGAAGGTAGGAGTGGACCGGAGCGATCAGATGATGGCATATTATTCTTTTAGCAGGAAAACATTGAAATGGTGGAAAAAAATATTCTTCCATCTTTTTTCACTTTGTTTTGTAAATGGCAACATCATTTACAATAAAGCAAATCCTGATAAAAAAATAAGTCTGAAGGACTTCTATCTGGCTGTCGGTGGGGAGTTGCTCAATCAGGCAAGCATTGAACACTCTGAAAAAGAAACAACTTCGAAAACTGATGTTGCCAGGCTACTTGGGAAGCACTACTGCTATAAAATAGCCCCAGAAAGTGGAAAAGCAGTGCAAAGAAGGTGCAAAGTTTGTGCAGATAGTGCAAAGCACAAGACTGGGAAGGCAGCCCGGAAGGACACCAGATTTGAGTGCAAACAATGCAAGATTCCACTTTGCGTTGGAGAGTGCTTCGAAAAGTACCATGCAGAAATGAAGTACTGGGAATAACAATGTATATAAATGTAAAAATTTTAATAATTTCCTCTGATTATTTTTTTTTACAAACAGTGGCGTTTTTTTTTTGGCAGTTTGCATTTTTTAGTTCTTTTTTTATTTTTTTATTTTGAAAAAGTGCCAATAAACATATATTTTTTTATTGCATTTTTGTGTTTTATAGACATATTTTGATACAAGCATCAAATTTCACTGTTCAAGGTAATATATTTTTATAAATATGATTTTTTTAAAAAATCAAGTTTTATCCTGGTTCACAGGGCTATTTGGGTTGTGAAACCAATGTTCCTCAAAGTGTTAAACCCAGTTTACAAAATAATTTTATCTTTAGTTACTTAGAGAAAACTGTCACCATAACAACTACACTCGGGGGTGGGGTGAAAGTGCTGAAACACTTTTGTCTGAAGATGGTAACAATGCTGTTATGTCACACACTATTTATTTATTTAGATTTGGTCATTTTACCTTGTGTTTATAATCTATAATCCAAATTGTGCCTTATAATATTATAGAGATAATAGGGCACAATTTGGATTATAAATACAAGGTAATAAGACCAAATCCAAATAAATAAATAGTGTGTGACGGTAACAGCGTTTTTACCATCTTCAGACAAAATTACTGAATGAGAAATTTTACTACAGCATGTTATAGAGATAGTTAAAAGGAAGAGTGTGTGCGTGTGTTGAAACATTCTAGAGGTAGTTAGCTATAACAAGAAATTTCCTGTTGTTGTTTATTTTGTGAATTGAGACTAGAGAAGGGAAATATCTTTGACCTTCAAGACAATTTATATTCCTGTCTTGCATTAAAAAAAAAATGGCTAGAAGCCAACTTTGAATAATCCAAAAAATTCCCTGAAACTTGCAACAGAGCCTCAGATTCTACCTGTGTTCTGAGGATGAATACAGTTTGTGCTTAGGTATGGATGGTGCGGTGCGTATGAAGCATGGGCTATCTACAAAGGAAATGATGACATCTAAGATTCAACCTATGCAACATTTTTTCTTAACAACAAAAAAAGGTAATAATGAAATTTCATATGCAACAACAACAACAACAAAAACCTTTATTAAGACACTATTGTCTTACAAGGGGATTCCCCTAAAAGGTTATATATGTACATGAGTGAGGAGGAAAAGCAATTTAGAGGGGAGGGGGAGCAATCAGCCGTTGTCTGTGGAGTTGAGCACTTCTTCTCTCATTTTATCAATCGCCTTGAAAAATTTCAAATATTTATAAACAAATATTTTATCCAGCAGGAGAGCAGTAAAGATTTTATATACATGTTGTTCATTGTAGTGAGCTAGCTCCGAAATTTCGCGAATTTCCATTCTCTTTTCATGTAGGAATGGGCAATGGAATAGATAGTGGACCAAATTGTCTTGGATGCCAACATTGCAGAAGTAGCAATTTAAAGGGTCGCTGTTCCAAAATCCCGTGATATCCTCGCGGAAAAGTAGCCATAGAATCCTTTGACGGGCTATAAATCGTTTAATTTTCAAAGGGAGGTTTGATAGTAAGTAGTCCTCCGGAAATTTCATATGCTGAAATAAAATATTCTTGCATTCTAAACACAAGGTAATAAGACCAAATCCAAATAAATAAATAGTGTGCGACGTTTCAGTAACAGCGTTGTAACCATCTTCAGACAAAAGTACTGAATGAGAAATTTTACCACAGCATGGTTTAAATAATTACTGTTATCAGGTGTGTAAACAAGATAGCAGATAAGAAGATAATTTTCTGAGAAACACACAGATAAATATTCTTAGAATTAAACGCTGTTACCGAAACGTCACACACTATTTATTTATTTGGATTTGGTCTTATTACCTTGTGTTTATAATCTATAATCCAAATTGTGCCTTACTATTCTTGTATTCCTTTTCAAAAGAGTCAAACCTCATTATAACAACAGCAACAACACTGGGGACTGTTGTTATAACAATGCTGTTGTTAGAGAACCCCCCCCCCACACACTGTTAGAACAATTAGAACTTAAAGAGACTTGAGACATATATGCATATATAACATATAACTTGTATTTTATAATGAGTATGATGTTATAAAGAAGCTGCTGTTAACAATAAACTTGTTATAATAATCCATGGAAGCAATGGTCGCCTCTCCCGTCAAAATAAACGTCAGAATCTGACGCCATCTATTGACCGTCGCTGCAACTAGCGGCATTGGGTCGGTGACAAAGCCACAACACCATTGGCGTCAGATTCTGAGGTTTATTTTGACGGGAGAGGCGACCATTGCTTCCATGGATTAATTTCCTCCCGGCAAATTTTCCATCTATGTTTTGCCAATAGATTTGGCCCAGCCACATTGCCAGAAAAACACCTCTTTGGTAGATTGTGAGGATTCCATTAGATCCCGTGGGATCTCATGGAATAAAGTCCGCCCTAGACTGACGAGGGCCATTAGCCCGAAACCATGGTCTCTAGGTGGACGCTTCTCAGTTTGCCAAAGTTGGCGTTGTGGCTTTGTCACCGACCCGATGCCGCTAGTTGCGGCGACGGTCAATAGATGGCGTCATATTCTGACGTTTATTTTGACGGGAGAGGCGACCATTGCTTCCATGGATTAATTTCCTCCCGGCAAATTTTCCATCTTTGTTATAATAAGGTTGCACTATTTTTTTGTCTTTAGAATGTCAACAAATAATAACTAATTGTTGGGATTATATTCTTTGAGCTACTTGAATAGGCAAATTTACCCAGGTTTGGAGAAGAGCGGTTATTAGAGAAAATGGAATATAAGTGGAAAGCAGCAAGTTGATGATAGCTATTCCTACCTGGAGGAGAAGTGGAGAGGACTGAGTGGGCTCCATGTTCAGGCTGGAGAATGACGTGCCGTTAGCGGCAGAAGTATCAGCAGCCAGGTCTTCTGCATGGTTAGCTGGACTGGCTGAGAAAGGTTCCCCAGAGCCCAGCAGGTACTCCGGGTTGAGAATGTTATCTGCGCAGGCTGCAGCAAGGGCCGCGATATTGGGGTGTGGGGGTGAGGCACTAGGGGCATCTATCAAGCTCCGAATTATCTCCTGTGGATGCTGGTCCGTCCCATTGACTGGAGTCTTGTCATCCTCCTCAATGTGCACGGCAGAGCGCACAGATGTGGGGAACTTGGCGATGGTGGCCACCAGGGGCTTGGCCCAGCCAATATGCAAGATGGGAGTGGGTGACTCCTCCTCCCAAGCACAGAGGCCGTCATAAAAGCGGAGTAGAGAGGCGTAGCACACAGGATCCTGCAGCAAGCCAGTGTCTGCAGCTTTCATCATGTGGGGGATCAGCTCTGTGGCTATCTCCAGGAACTCCTTGTAGATCTCCTCGTCATCCCGGCTGTAGTTGTAGCTGAGGAACACACAGGTACTTCAACTACTGGCAGAATTGGAGTACATCATAGGAGGTGCTACAACCCCCAAGTAGGTGCTCAAGCTTTCTGGGAGGGAGAGATGGTGGTGGGTTTAGAAGAGAGGCTTTCAGTTAATCTACAAGTCATTGGATATAGAGAGGCAACACTGAAAATACATTTTCAATTCTTCCGATTGTCAATACTAAAACATTTTTTCCTACTTATTTCAAGTATACATAGTACAGGCCAGAATAACCATGGTGGGTAGTTAACGACTGCTTTTACTTCAAGTGCACAACATGGCTACACATGTAGATACCAGCTTGACTTTTGCACTTACATTGCATTCTACTTTACCCAGTCATGATTGTTGTCAAACAGACACCATCAAGGGTCACAACTTAATACCCTGATATGATTGAGTGGAGATAAGAAAGAAGAAGAAGACTTACAAGTGTGCCAGAGACCCATTTGGTTAACTGTACTCATTGGTGGATTTGGGGGGGGAAACTTCTGCAAGAATCTGTGCCATTGAAGTAACTTTGTTTATTAAAAAAAAAAAAAAAAGAAAAAAGTGCCCAATGCAGGAATCAACACCGGGTCATGTGGCTGTCAAAACTCGATAGTTTATACCTTTCCTCCACCAACCTCCCATAATATGCCATTAATTGCTAATAAGGCACAATTTGGATTATAGATTATAAACACAAGGTAAATAAGACCAAATTCAAATGAATAAATAGTGTGTGACATAACAGCGTTGTTACCATCTTACAATTTGTAGAACGACCTTTGAAAATTATCCCGCATGAGTTTCTTTTGAACGAAAAATTGAAATTTATTTTAAGGAGAAATAACGATTATTTCTAACCTTAGGGATGAAGTATGAAAGGATGAATTGTGAAGAGTAATGATAAACAGAAAAATAAAGTGTCCAGTTCTCATCCCTGGACACTTTATTTTTCCGTTTATCATCACTCTTCACAATTCATCCTTAAGGTTAGAAATAATCGTTATTTCTCCTTAAAATAAATTTCAATTTTTCATTCAAAAGAAACACATGCGGGATAATTTTCAAAGGTCGTTCTACAATCATAAGCCGCATTATATTGTATTAAAAATCATCTTACAATTTGATTCAGTACTTTTGTCTGAAGATGGTATCAACGCTATTACCGAAACGTCCCACTCTTAATGCGCCATTAATTGCTCTTTACATAGGATAATTCAAAATGATTTTGAACACTCTACTGTATTCACATCTGTTAGTTGGGAATGCAAATATTTGTAACTTTTAGTTATATTTTGGGGGGGTCGGTGGAAGGCTGGTTAAACCGTTTGGTTTACGACCACTACGACCCGGGTTCGAACCCGCATTGGACATTTTTTTCTGTTTAAAAAAATAAAAATAAAAAAATGCTCCAATGGCCCCCCGATTCTTTCAAAAGTCCAACCCCACCAGCGAGTGCAAGTAACCAAACGGGGCTCTGGCACATTTGTAAGTGCAAAGTCGAACTGCTTTCACATGTATAGACATGTGGTGCGCTTACAGTAAAAAGCAGTCGCTAACTACCCACCATGATTATCATGGCCTGTACCACGTGTACTAGGGATAAGCAAAAAAAAAAAGTTATATTTTGGCTTTCCTTATGAGCCCCAAATTGACCAGAGTCTGCTATATAAAATTTGGTAAGCTAATGAGGAGGACACCAATATTCATAGCCAAAATGAACAATTTTACATCTTAGGAGGTGGTACAACCCTCCAGTAGGTGCTGAAGCCTTCTGGGAGGGAGAGATGGTGGTGGGTTTAGAAGAGAGGCTTTCAGTTAATCTACAACTCATTGGCCATAGAGAGGCAACACTGAAAATACATTTTCAATTCTTCTGATTGTCAATACTAGTTAGTAACTTTCCGGTAGGTGGACACACCTCTCCTTAAAGGACACTTTGGCTCTGCAACTAGGTATTGTCCTTTACAGGGAGGTAGTTCTACTGTATTTATAATAAAATTATGAAAGAGGTAAAAAAGGCAATAAATTTCATTATTTAACAAAGCTGTAAGCCTTTGAGCTCTAACTCTTCAACAGACATAATAGAAGTCTCTCTTCGTCTTTCTTATCTCAAAGCCATGATGGTGGGTATCATGGTGGGTGGTTATCGACTGCTTTTATTGTAAGCGCACCACATGTCTACACATGTGAAATACAGTTCGACTTTGCACTTACAAATGTGCCAGAGCCCCGTTTGGTTACTTGCACTCGCTGGTAGGGTTGAACTTTTGCAAGAATCGGGGGCCATTGGAGCATTTTTTTTTTTTAAACAGAAAAAAGTGTCCAATGCGGGAATCGAACCCGGGTCGTAGTGGTCAAAAACCAAACGGTTTAACCAGCCTTCCACCAACCCCCCATAATAGAAGTAAACATAGGAAGGTTAGTTCTCCTACATTATAGTGAAAGCTACAAGAAAATAAGACCTAATCCAAATAAATTAATAGTATGGGACGTTTCAATAACAACGCTGTTACCGAAATGTCACACACTATTAATTTATTTGGATTTAGCCTTATTACCTTGTTCTTCAAATAAAAGACACTTCGGCCAGTAAATCTTTTTAATGTTTCGACAAAAATCTTTTGTCCTCGTCAGGAGTGAACAAAAATGAAAACATTTGGCAAAGTGTTAGAAATTATTCTAAAGCTGCAAGGGCGTTCTCACGCGATATTTCAAATTTTGTACAACATCAAAAGCACGAGTCAAAAAAATAAATATTTAACTCACAAAAGACTATGATCTTTTAAATAAATTATATAAATATATATATAATATTTAAAGCACGCTGTGGTAAAATTTCTCATTCAGTACTTTTGTCTGAAGATGGTAACAACGCTGTTACCGAAACGTCACACACTATTTATTTGGATTTGGTCTTATTACCTTATGTTTAAAAATAAATATAAAAAGACAATAAAAAAGATTTACTGGCCCAAGTGTCTTTTATTTGAAGAACTATGAATGCCAGCCAGGCAGACTCTATCTTTATGATCATTACCTTGTGTTACCATTACAAAGAAAAAAGGCGAGACTTACTTGCGTATGACCCCAGCAGCATTAGCCCAGGCCTCCAGGGCTTCTTTATACCTCTTGTTCCTGAAAAAGAACCCTCCCAGGTAGGTGTATGGATAGACATGCTGGTTGCTGTAGTAGCTCCGGGTGGCCAAGATGGCCTCTCGGAACAGGTTGAGGGGCTGGGGGCGGCCTTCTGAGGGGGATATCTCCTCCAGATCCCCCAGGTTTCCCAGAGCCATGGGGTACTTCCTGAGGTCCCCCATGTCATAGAGGATCCACAGCAGGTCCTGAACACACACAATAGCTGTATCTCCACACACATACAGAAAGCCTTTATAATGAGACCAATACAGTAGTCTTCCATTGCGTAGGGCTCCTTGCAACCCTGCCACTCTACCATAAAGTTCTAATAAAAGTAAGCTTTTTTTTTTTCTTTGTGATAAAAGAAAACACAAGGTAATAAGATCAAATCCAAATAAATAGTATGTGATGTTTCTGTAACAGCGTTGTTACCGAAACATCACGCACTATTTATTTGGATTTGGTCTTATTACCTTGTGTTTATAATCTATAATCCATATTGTGCCTTATCATTTGTGATAAAAAGGTAATAAGAGACCAATTTTACAAATGAATAAATAGTGTGGGATATCTCTGTAAACAGAATTTCTATCATCATTTTGTGTGATGATGGTAACAACGCTATTACTGAAATGTCACAAACTATTTATTTTATTTGGAATTGGATTTATTACTTTTTGTTTCTAATCTATAATCCGAATATTGTACCTTAGCATTTTATTTGTGATGTTTTGATGCGTTTGTTACTGTATCTGTTGTTGTTTCTTATCCCCTTAGATTACACAAATTCCACGAGTTCATGATCTTATGGAATGGGGGTATAGGGGTGCAGCTTTTGTTGATCATGGCACCATGATCCAGGCACACTTTGGTGAAAGTCGGACTTTGCTTGTAATTTGAGACTGTTCCTAACATGGAAGCCTTTGCTGCTGACTCTAACATGAGCACAGACACAGCTCCTCCGTATCCCTGGTGTGGGACCATTGTTACTGTATTTACATATGTGTAGTGAGGCTTTATTTGTTTGTTGATGAGCAACAAGTGATGGTCAAAAACAGATCAAATCAGGGAAAATATATATTCATAGAGTCACCAAAAGTTGAACTCAATACTTGATAGATACTAAAAAATAATAATAACAACAATCAAATCTCTCATAAGAGACCACCTAAAAAAAGGGCTAAACCTGGTGATAAGGCACAATTTGGATTATTCTATATATATAAAAATGAATGTCTGTCTGTCTGTCTGTCTGTGTGTGTGTGTGTGTGTCCTCTATGGATTCAAAAACCATACATACATCCAATCGCCGTGAAATTTTGGGATATTATGAGGTGTATCCCCGGAAAGGTTTACGAAAAAAAAATTCTTGAATATCCTTAGAGTTATTTGCAGATTTGTATATTTAACTCGCAAGCAGCGCTACCATTGAGACGGAGATAGGCTTAGTTTGCTGCTCCTGATGACCTTGGGTCATCGTGTGAGTCACAGCATGATGCTACAAAAACACTCTCTCTGGGGATTTTACAGCGTCGACAACCTGTAAGATTGCCTCTCTCATATATTATACTTTAAACATCTGCTTAATTAAAGCATTTTTCATTTGAAAGAGACTGCTCTCTTAACCCCCTTTAGACAACATTAAATGATATCCCGTGTCGATGATTTTGTAATGTATAGAATTAGGAAAGACAAAATTCAGGATGACACGGCTCACAGGGAACGGTAAAAAATGTTCACTTTATCGAGGAAATACAAAATTCGGGATGACACGGCACACAGGGACCGGGAAAAAATGATCACCTTATCGAGAGATTCACGACCATGATTTTATTCAACTTATCGAGTATTTTTCAAGGGACCGGGAAAATATGTTCACTAGATAAAACGATTATTTTGTAATATAGAAAATTAGGAAATACAAAATTCAGGATGACACGGCACAAGGGACCGGGAAAAAATGATCACTTTATCGAGAGATTCAAATTTACGAGTTTCAAATCATCAAAATATATCTTTCTTTTTTTATATGTTTATAGAGAATTGTTTTAACAAATGTTCGTTATACAAACCTTTACTCGGGTAAAACCCGGGCGAAGCCGGGCACATCCGCTAGTAGATTATAAATATAAGGCAACAAGACCAAATCCAAATGCACACTATTTATTTATTTGGATTTGGTCTTGTTGCCTTATGGCTAAACCTGGTGTCTTGACATGACACAAGTTCCTGATGAGAGATCACTTCTGGGTGAGACCTGATTTAACCATGTTTTTAGGTGGTCTCATGTAAGTCTGTGTTGCAAACATGCATGCACAATTTCAAGCTGGGAACTTAATTCTGAACAAAGATTGCTAAGCGCAATAGGGAGAACCATAATGTGAACTTTAAAAAGGTATTGAACCTGCATTTTCTATTTCTACTCTGTACAAAGAGCATGCGGAATAAGATCATCAAATAGGTCACAACACCAGCTTTGACAGAGGTTGATATGTTACCCTTTGCAAGAGGGAGAGTTCGATGCTATCTGTGGTGGCATTGATGGAAGGGTTGATGCTGGAGACCAGGGCTGCCACCTCCATGCGTCGTGTACAGTGCACTGGGTGGCCGTTGCAGTAGAGCCACGACTTTGTCTGGGTCTCTGAGAGGATAGGCTGACCCCTCTTGTCCTCGTTTCCTTTCCCTGCGTCACAGCATGGTGATACCTCTCACCTTGTGACCAACATGAGGTGCACTTACAGTAAAAGCAGTCGCCTTCTTCTAACCACCATGATTATCATGGCCTATACCACATGTACTAGGAATAAGCAAAAAATAATAATAATAACCTTGTGACCATTGATTAATACACTTCCACAAATAACATGTATGCAGAGTTTATATATACAGAGTACACCAAAAACACAAGGTAACAAGACCACATACAAATAGTTTAACTGTTCATGATCGTTTTGATTACATTGTCCAAGGATGGGAATTGAACCCACAGTGTTCCGCTTATCGGGCAAATGCCATGTCCACTAGGCTACCCTGGACATTTTGGTTACAGTGTTGTTACCATCCTCATAGAGAAATACTAAGAAGTCACAAACAGTTTATTCGGATATGGTCTTGTTACCTTAAGTTTCTATAGTGTTTAGGAAATGATTAGAAAATAAAGGAGTTGTTTTTTTAAATGACAAAGTGGGCATAGTTCTTTGTACAAAATGTGCCTGATAATTGCATCCCAGAAATTTTTTTTTTCTGGTCTCTCTCTCTCACATGATAAAATATTTTTAAAAAAGAGAGAGAGAGAGAGATAAAAATTGATAAGTCACAATTTGGATTAAAGATTAGAAACACAAGGTAAAAAAGACCAAATCCAAATAAATAAATAGTGTGTGATGTTTCTGTATACAGCGTTGTTACCATCTTCATAAAACATGCTGTGGTAAAATTTCTCATTCAATACTTTTATCTGAAGATGGTAACAATGGTGTTACCGAAACGTCACACACTATTTATTTATTTGGATTTTGGTCTTATTACCTTGTGTTTAGAGAGAGAAAAAAAATCACTTTTTAGTGGTTGCAGGTCATTCTCTGAGATGGTAGTTCATGGATGCTAGTTAAATTAGGCTAAAATGTTATTTTTGTTTTTTAAAAGGGTGGTCACTCAGTGAGGTGATTTGTTCATAGGATAAGTTACTCAAGGGAGACTCTACTGTCCCACACAATTTTCAAGATTCACAAGCAATGAATCAATCCTTCATAGAAAAAAAAAAAAAGCTCAGAAACGAGGGTGACTTTGATATCATTGTTAGAAAACAGATTTCCAGCAGAGACCAAACACTGAAGTAATTTGTTTTGTTATAAGTACACATGTGGTACAGATCATGATAACCATGGTGAGTAGATAGCGACTAGCTTTAGCTGTAAGTACACCACGTATCTACACATATAGAAAGGAAAGATAGAATACAATTTGGTTTATTCTATATAGTTACGAGCGTCATGCGTTCTTAATCCGTCATTCATTTTTCATGTCTGTCACCGTTTACTTTTTTTTTTGGAATAACGCCCTCCTATTGGTTGGCTACGATCACGTCACCTTTGCCCCCCCCCCCCCCCCCCCCCCCCTAATCATGCCCCCCCACTCGCTTTTTCGTTTTTGTAACCATTGTGTTGGAGCGGGTCGCTCCTTAAATAAATGCATATATTAGTTAATAACTAAATGGAATCCTCTCTTTCTTTTTCCCAGTAAGAGACGCCTACAGAAGCCAACAGTACATAGACAGATAAAGAACATAGGCTATAGTTATTAACTAATATATGCATTTATTTAAGGCGCCAATTTATAATTGTAACAAATAGTATTTGAATAAAAACATTCAATCGGGTAAAACACGGGCATTGCCCGGGTCATTCGGCTAGTAGATTATAGCTACAAGAAAATAAGACCTAATCCAAATAAATTAATAGTGTGTGACCTTTCGGTTTTGGACGTTGTTACCGCACACTATTAATTTATTTGGATTAGGTCTTATTTTCTTGTAGATATAGAAAAGAAGTTTGACTTTTTTGCTTAACAAATGTGCCATAGCCTTACATTCAGTAACTTGTACTCATTGGTGCGGTTGGACTTTTTACAATAATCAGGAAGTCATATTGAAGCAATTTTTCTTTTCAGAAAAAAAATAAAAAGAGTGCTAAATCTGGGATTTGATTCCAGGCAGTGGCTATCGAAAATCGACAGTTTCTACCTCTCTCTTCTCCACCAACCACCTACAATGAAGTAGAAGAGGGCAAAAAAAGATACATTAAAAGTTGGATAATTCAAACGTCTTTAATTCGAAAACATCTTTGTCCTAAGAATTTCCTATAAATAGAATTTCCAATTTTTATATTGAAATTTTTGGATAATTCAAATTTTTTTTTGTCCCTTGGGCCTTGAATTATCCAATTTCGACTGTATATTGATTCCCAACCAGAGAGAGAGAGAGAAGATGACAATCAGCAGGAAAAAGAAGACGTACCGTGCCACGTGACCTCCGCTGACTCCTGCTCCTCCTCCTTCCCAAACATCACCCAAGCATGGTCCTCAGACAGGGCCAGGTGAACATCTAGGAACCCCAGGACCTGGCAGGCTGCCACTACAGCGAAGGCAACTCCGAAGCAGTCCAACTTGTTGCCTGAGTCACCAAGTAGCATTCTGGTTAAAAGTCCACTTTACGGGTACAAGTAGAGAAAGCAAACATTGTCAAACACTGGGAGGGGGGGGGGGGGCACAAAATGGAAGATCATCATAGTTCCCTCTATTGCTGTACAAGTTGATGTAAATTTTGTGTATAATGTGACTGTTTCAATATAACTAAAATGTTGAGGAACACACACTCACATTACGCAGAAGCCGCTTTTTAAAAATTATTATTTAAATTTCAGATGATTTTATCTTTCAAATTTCAAGTATTCAATAGAAAGCAAGAAACTATTATTTATACTGTAGCGTAGAAATCAAGCCTTGAAATATCCTAAGATGTAAAAGTATTTATTGATGACGTCACAGCGACGAGTCGACAATTATTAACAAGTCAGCCCCAAAAACTATTTACCGCTAGGGAATCTTAAGCAAGCAAGCAAAGAAATATTTTAAAGATGATTTCACAAATACAGATTAATATATATTTTTATAATCTGTTGAATATATTTTCATTGAATAGTATTAAATTAAATAATAAAATATTTCTTCGCCACAATACTACAGTTCTTACATAGGCTTAATACAGAAGAATTTCTATAAGAGGACACTCTCACTAGAAGGCATCCCCTTTTCATCACAGGTTTCATCACCAAAATTGACATTTTTATCAATTAACAACTTATCTGGTAATTTCTCTGCAAAAGGACACTTTACAACTAGGTGTCTTTCACAGAGAGGTTCTACTTTATAAAGAAATTGTGCGATATTAATATTATAGTGACAATAAGAATCAAATATGTCTGAAGAATCTACAAGTTATTATAATCCAATAATATAATAAATAATATAATTATACAGTAGAACCTGCAGGAGAGGTCACTTGGGTTAGAGGACACCTCTCTATAAAGTACAGTACAATAAAACCTCCATGAGAGGACACTTGCGCTAGAGGACACCTCTATATAAAGGACAGTTTCCATTTATAAAATTTCAATTTTTACTATTTAGCAACTCTCTGGTAAGAGGACACTTCCTCCTAAAGGACAATTTGGCTCTGCATTTAAGTATCCTTTAAAGAGAGGTTTCACTGTATATTATATAAATAATCTATAATCCAAAATGTACCTTTCATTTATATGAGGGATATTATAACACATTTTTTAAATATTGTATACCACAGAGATAAACCATTTCATATAGCATATGTTTCTTTTTATAAATTTTAAATGAAAAAGTTTGAAACTCTCTCAAAGAGCAAGAGCTTGAAAGATCACGATTAAAATTAAAAAATTGTCATGCCAGCACCCCCTTTATTGCTTTTATTATTAACATCCAAATTGTGCCTCATCAATGCTTTTATTATTGTAAATTTTTAAAAAGTAAATCTAAAATAGATAAAATACAGTAGAACCTTCCTTTAGAGGACACCCTGCTAGTGGACACTTCTCCACAAAGAACAGTTTTCATTTGCAAAATTTTTACTATTTAAAATTTTTACTATTTAACAACTCTCCGGTAAGAGGACACCTCTCTCTAAAGGACACTTTGGCTCTACAATTAGGTGTTGTCCTTTACAGGGAGTTAGTTCTACTGTACATAGTAAACAAGATGATCACAAAGGAATAAAAAACTAAATTCAAATAGTGAAAGCTGCTTGCTATAATGAAATTGTAGAGAAACTTTTTTAACTAGTTTTTTTTTTCATTTTGTTGTTATATTAAATGAGTGAACACAAAGTAATATAATAATATCTCATCATCTTCTATTTTCTTATCTCCACTCAATCATATCAGGAAATCAAGTTTGTAGAGCTTGTTGATGGTGTCTGCTGGGGATGAGTATAGCCCATCAATGGATTAGCCAATACAGTCAATAATGTGGTTTGGGGTTGCAGGTTGAGAATAATTATACAGATTTATTATACAGATTTCTGTGTTATGTAAATAAAGAATACAGAGTAGAGAAAATTAATAATTTAACACACTATATTTCTAAATCATGACCAAAATATTAATTCCCTTTCAACATAAGGTAATAAGATCAAATCCAAATAAATGAATTGTGTGCGACATTTATTTATTTGGATTTGGTGTTATTACCTTATGTTTATAATCAATAATCCAAATTGTGCCTTATCAATTCCCTTTCAAATTACAATAAAACTTCTCTAATCAATACTCACTCTGGTTCAGCTATTTTGCAAATCCCAATCAATTTATTAGACGTACAAATAAGTTTTGAGGGATTTTTTTTATAAATTCGAAGCTTTATTCAGAGAAATCAGCACAATATATTTCATTCAAAGTATTGTCCATCTTTAGCTACGACTTTTTCCCATCTTTCAGGCAGCATACAGATTCCATGTTGAAAAAATTCCTCGTCTTTTGAAGTGATCCAAACATCGACCCAATTTTTCGCCTCTTCGTAAGAAGTAAAGTGCTGCTCGGCCAGGCCATGTGTCATCGAACGGAACATGTGGTAGTCTGAAGGAGCAATGTCTGGTGAATACGGCGGGTGGGGTAGGACATCCCATTGAAGCGCCTCCAAAGTCTCCTTGACAACTTTTGCCACATGTGGCCGAGCATTGTCGTGCTGATAGATCACCTTGTCATGTCTTTTGGCATATAGTGGGCGTTTAATCTTCAATGCTCGGCTTAATCGCATCAATTGTTGTTGGTAACGTTCTCCAGTGATGGTTTCGTTAGGCTGAAGTAGCTCATACTAGATCACTCCGAGCTGATCCCACCAGATGCACAGCATTAGCTTCTTGCCATGAATATTCGGTTTGGCCGTTGAAGTTGATGCATGACCGGGCTTACCCCACGATTTTCTGCGCTTTGGGTTGTCGTAGTGAATCCACTTTTCGTCCCCCGTCACGATTCGATGCAAAAAAACCCTTCTGATTTGGCTTTTGAGCAGTAGTTCTCACGTGCAAATACAGCGCTCGATTGTTCCTGGCTTGAGTTCATATGGAACCCAATTTCCTTGTTTTTGCACCATACCCATGACCTTGAGACGGTTCAAAATCGCTTGTTGAGTCACTCCCAAGGTTTCAGCGAGCTCCTCTTGAGTTTGGCTTGAATCTTCGTCCAATAAAGCCTCCAACTCAGCATCTTCGAAATTTATTGGCCTTCCTCCGCGTTCTTTGTCTCTGGTGTCAAAATCGCCACTTTTGAAACGCCGAAACCAGTACTCACATGCTTTTATTGATAGAACATGTTCCCCATATGCCTCACACAGCAATTGTTGTCCATCAGCTGCACTTTTCTGCATATTAAAACAAAAAGGCAGCGCTTCCCGCAAATTGTGTTTTGATGGCACAAAGGTTGACATGGTTAGAGCACCAAAAAAAAATGTTCCTTACACTTGAGTGAAAAGACTCCTTCTGATTTTTTTGGGGAAATGATGAAGCCTTAACATGAAACCTTACAATGTCCGATGCTATTTATATAATACTAGCCGAATGACCCGGGCAACGCCCGTGTTTTACCCGATTGAATGTTTTGATTCAAATACTATTTGTTACAATTATAAATTGGCGCCTTAAATAAATGCATATTTTAGTTAATAACTATAGCCTATGTGCTTTATCTGTCTATGTACTGTTGGCTTCCGTAGGCGTCTCTTACAGGGAAAAAGAAAGAGAGGATTCCATTTGGTTATTAACTAATATATGCATTTATTTAAGGAGCGACCCGCTCCAACACAATAATTACATAAACTAAAAGGCGAGTGGGGGGCATGATGGGGGGGGGGGGCAAAGGTGGCGTGAGCGTAGCCAACCAATAGGAGGGCGTCATTCCAAAAAAAAAAAGCAAACGGTGACAGAGATGAAAACTGACTGATGATTAAGAGATGAAGAATGACGCTTGTAACTGTATATGGAATTTGTTGTGGCTTCTTTTGCAAATCCCTCAAAACCTATTTGTACTCCCAATACATTCGAACACAAGGTTTGGAATTTTAAACTATATTTTAGCCAGAGAATTTGCCAAACCACTTTTTTTTTTTTTTTGCCAGTTAAACATCTTTGTCAAATTCTGAATATTTCATGAATCCCTTGTGAAATTCCTTCAAAGCTTCGCCTTGAAATGACAAGGGCCATTAGCTTTAAAACCATGGTGTGTGTTCTGAATTTCCCAACCTAGCTTTGATAAAGCACAATTTGGATTATAGATTATAATACAAGAAAATAAAACCTAATCCAAAAATTTTATTAGTGTGTGACATTTCGGCAACAGCATTGTCACCATCAGACAAGAGGTATTTATTCTTTACCATTTATTCTTTTGTCTGATGATGGTGACAATGCTGTTGCTGAAACGTCACACACTAATAAATTATTTGAATTAGGTCTTATTTTCTTGTATTATAATCTATAATCCAAATTGTGCTTTATCATCTCTTTGTCAAATTCTGAATATTTCATGAATCCCTTGTGAAATTCCTTCAAAGCTCCACCCTAAACTGAAAAGGGTCATTAGCTTTAAAACCATGGTGTGTGTTCTGAATTTCCCAACCTAGTTTTGTCACTGACCCTAGTCTGTTAATTAGTCAAGACGGCCAAGAGCTGGTAGATATTCTTTTAAGGGAGAGGTGACTTTTTTAAATTGATCATAATGTAACAAAGGATTTATTAATTTATTATTTTATATTAACAGAATGGTTATTTTTATGTTTATATCTTGCGACTCTGTAAATTTCCCTCGTGGTTTATCTTTTGTTTACCATTCATAGTTTGTCCTTCCCTGAAATAAATTGTTGTCTCCTCCTGAAGTTTTTGTCTTCCCTAATTTTCCACGTGGCAATATCTTTGTTTCTCTCTCTCACTTTCTCAACCATTTGGTTGGCATTTATACCATTAGAAAGCCATCAGCAAAATTCGCCTTTGCCGGTCCCAAGCCCGGATGAAAAAGGAGGAGGGGGAGCAGTAACAAGCTCACTAAAAACCTGGGCTTAGCTGGCCCGGCTGATAGTACCCTGTAAGGGCTCCTAATCCAGGGATACAGAATGAGCAGTATTTGTACTCCATGTTAGGAGTGGCTGTACAAGGAGTCTGTTCCTCATGTCAGAGGCATTTCTTTTGGAGCTAAGTCGGCCTGCCACTGAGTAGAACTCCCAGTCTTAATGACAAAGGCAGACACATTCTACTTCACCCAATCATGTTGGTTGTCAAACTCATCCATTGATGAGCTCTACTCTTCCCCGGCAGACACCATCAAAAGTCTCAAGCTTTACAAGCTTGATACCTTAATATGATTGAGTGGAGATAAGAAAGAAGAAGAAGAGAAAAATTCATTTGCATAAAAAAGTTTTTTTTTGTAAACATTAGGGCCAAACATTTTTTTTTTTTTTGCTTATCCCTAGTACACGTGGTACAGACCATGATAATCATGGTGGGTAGTTAGCGACTGCTTTTTACTGTAAGCGCACCACATGTCTACACATGTGAAAGCAGTTCGACTTTGCACTTACAAATGTGCCAGAGCCCCGTTTGGTTACTTGCACTCGCTGGTGGGGTTGGACTTTTGCAAGAATCGGGGGGCCATTGGAGCATTTTTTTTAAACATAAAAAGTGTCCAATGCGGGAATCGAACCCGGGTCGTGGTGGTCGAAACCAAACGGTTTAACCAGCCTTCCACCGACCCCCCCAAACATTCTTTTAAAAGTAGCAGTTCCTTTTTTTTCAACCTCAAATAGCAAAAATATATAATTATATGATAGAAAAGAATAAAAATGCACACATATACAATAAAGGTTTCACAAAATAAAGATAATTTATCTGGTTTACAACACACCGGTTCTCCATTTGCCAATATGTAAAAAGGAACAGGAAAATAATTTTTTTTCTCAATTACTTCATCCTGTTGTGCAAACTCCAATCTAATTATAAATCCTGTGTTGAAAGGAGGAACAAGATTTTAAAAAATCTAAAAAATGGAAGCTTGCGTGTAATGTTCCTCAACATTCTTACCTTTTTTTGGAATTAATTGTCATATAACTTTTCCATTTATAATATATATGCAACTTTCATTTTTATATAAATCCTTTATTTCAATTTTTGTCTGTAGTTTATGAACTTTTTGATGATTTAAAAAATACAATAGAACCACTTTATAACAGCATTTTTATATAACAACTTGTGTGGTTATAACATCATAATTCTAAACTCCCAACTTTTAAATACCATTTGTTGTAACTGGGGTTATATAATAATTTTAAGGTCATAACAACATAAAAGCATGGAAACAGTAGAACTACCTCTCTGTAAATGACAACACCTAGTTGCAGAGTCAAAGTGTCCTTTAGAGAGAGGTGTCCTCTTACCAGAAAGTTGTTAATTAGTCAAAATGGTAATTTGGCAAATGAAAACACGGTAGTATACAGTTCTGCTGTCCTAGAAGTCAATGTCTTTAGCTTCCACAAAGTAATAAGACCTGATTTATATAAATAAATAGTGTGCGACATTTTGGTAGCAGCGTTGTTACTGAAACATCGCACAATATTTATTTGGATTTTGTGTTATAACCTTGTGTTGAAACTTTAGGTCTTTAAGTAAAAATCCCTTTTAATCTAATATCTTTATAACATTGCAGTAGGGTTTGTAGTTCCCCAAATTGGAAGATTGGAAAACATTACGTTTGATCAATAATCACAAGGTAATAAGTCTGGTCATCTACGGACAATGACTTTCCAGAATGGTTGCAAGGTTTTCCCCATGGCGTCTGTTCCTCATGTCAGAGGCGGCCATTTATTTTGGAGCTAAGTCGACCTGCCACTGAGTAGTGCTCACAGTTTTAATGACAAAGGCAGATGCATTCTACTTCACCCAATCATGATGGTTGTCAACTTTACAAGCTTGATACCCTAATATGATTGAGTGGAGATAAGAAAGAAGAAGACTTTGCAGCTCATATAGCTTAGATAACACAACACCAATGTATCCCTCCAATATGGTCCTTAAATGATCTCTACTGGATCATCGGGAGATAATCTACAGACCATTTGTTAATATTGGTGTCCAAGTTGGCCTTTAGTGACTATGGGCAAATATTCACCAATTTGATTTATCAGTAGCTATCACTTTGCAGCTCATTTAGTGATATTCCAGTAACTTTATTAGTTCATAGCCAGCTCAATGTAGGTCTTCCTCTCTTCTCCTTCATTTTTATCCCATCAAAACATATTTTTATAAGAAATGAATGCATATTAAAGCACGAATGTTTCTTTAACACATACAGAAATCTCTTACTGTCATATATAGATGGGGCATACATAGATGCTGCACTTTTGTCTTATACTTAATTTATAACTAACTAGCCTTATCTTCATTGTTTGCAGATGGGCATTGCATCGATGCAAATATTTATATCTAATTCTACCGTCCTAAAAGATTATGTCCATATGATGCACTAGCGCGCCATCTGCCATCCAAATTCGAAACTATTTTAAAGGCGTAAGATTCATTTTGAAATTAAACAATTTCTACTGCCCTTACTGCAATGGTAGATTAAACTGGCGAAACCGCTGAGAGGGTTCACCACTGATGAGCCAGGCCCTCCAATAAATTTTTCCATTGCAGTAAGGGCAGTAGAAATTGTTTAATTTCAAAAATAATCTTACGCCTTTAAAATAGTTTTGAATTTTGATTAAGTCCATAGTTTGCTTAAATACCATTTCTAAGATTCCACTCTTCAGTGTAGTATATATAAGCACAGAATCGTCCAATATAATATTAGAACTCTTAGAAACAGTCTGGTAGATTAAATTGGTGAAAACCGTTGGAAGTTTTCATCACAGTAAGGACATTTGTAAGTGCAAAAGTCGAACTGCTTTTCACATGTGTAGACATGTGGTGCACTTACAGTAAAAGCAGTCGCTAACTACCCACCATGATTATCATAGCCTGTAACCACGTGTACTAGGGATAAGCAAAAAAAAAAATCACAGTAAGGACAGTAGAAGATTGTATTATGTGTAAAAGAAACATTCGTGCTTTCATTTCTTATATAAAGATGGTTCCTTATCAACATATTTTTTAATTCATTTGCTCTTCTTCTAAGTTTTTTTTTTTGCTTATCCCTAGTACACTGTGGTACAGGCCATGATAATCATGGTGGGTAAGAAGTTGGCGACTGCTTTTACTCTAAGTGCACCATATGTCTACACCATATGTGAAAAGCAGTTCTACTTTGCACTTACAAATGTGCCAGAGCTCTGTTTGTTTACTTGCACTTGCTGGTGAGGGGTTGGACTTTTGCAAGAATCAGGGGCCATTGGAGCATTTATTTATTTTTTTTAAATAAGAAAAAAAGTTCCCAATGCGGGAATCAAACTCGGGTTGTAGCGGTCGAAAACCAAAGGTTTAGACCATCCTTCCACCGACCCCCCCTCTTATATGAATGAAGTAGGTTAGTCTTTGTTTACACATATTTGGGATTTTAGGGCTCTCTCTCTACCAGGATTAATTTCGGGGGGTCAAATCTGACTGCCACCTCCTAGAAGGTCCCCTGGATAACTAACCAACGGCAGCATCATGGAGATCTTTTACACTCCTGCTCTCCTGTATGAGAGTCACCAAGCATGACTTGTACCACAACTAATCCTAAACAAGATATATGTGTCTCCATGGCATTTTGTAATGTTTTGTCCATGAATGTATTGTCTGAATCCCGATATACATGCTAAAAGGTAAAACTTCCTCAAGTTCTGTAAATGAGTGTAGTCAAGCACAACTTGTACCACAATTAATCCTAAACAAGATACATGTGTCTCCATGACATTGTATAATGACACAAGGGATAAAGCAGATCTACTATCTTGTTTACACACTTGATAACAGTAACTATTTTAAAACATGCTGTGGTAAAATTTCTCATTCAGTACTTTTGTCTGAAGATGGTAACAACGCTGTTACCAAAATGTCATACACTATTTATTTATTTGGTTTAGGTCTTATTACCTTGTATTTATAATCTATAATCCAAATTGTGCCTTATAATAAGGGATAATAATATTTTTTTAAAAAGGATTAATATCAAAAAGTGATAAGGCACAATTTGGATTATAGATTATAAACACAAGGTAATAAGACCAAATCCAAATAAATAAATAGTGTGTGGCGTTTCGGTAAAAGCGTTGTTACTGAAACATCACACACTATTTATTTATTTGGATTTGGTCTTATTACCTTGGTATTAATATCAAGATTGAAATATTTGTTCTGTAAATCTGTCCATGGCACTCTGAGGTAGCTTTCTCTACAGACTTGGAGGGATACACCTTAAAGAAAGAGGTTGAGGTAGTACACCAAGGAAGACTTGGTTGGGTAATCTGGATTGATGACAATCCAGATAATCCTATAAAAAAAGGCATCTCCTTATCGTGCAACTGAAAGTTGCTGATTTCCGACAGTCATGAACTGGGATTGAATCCCGTGTTAACCTTTTGTTTAATATGTGAATAACCTTCATACAGTATAACCTCGTTAATTCGACACACCCCAATTCGACACTCGGCGATAATTCGACCATGTTCCGATGTCCCGACCTCCGGCCTATCAAATAACAAACCGTAATTTGACAGTATCGATAATACGACAGTTCCGATAGTTCGACCATTTTAAAATTCGAATTTCGACAGTTGAATGTTATTTTACATGCAACTTTACCGCTAACGATACGATCGATAACGATACCGCTAACGATACAATACGAGGCCGATACGATCGCGCCTGCGCACTTTTGGTTTCTGGTTAGTTTAAGTTTCACTTTGCAGTGCCGTTGCGCAATTTCGCAGATGTTATTGTTGTTTTGTTTTTTTACGCAGGAATTTCGGCATCATGCGCTAACTAATAATAATTTTTATTTTTTTATTTTTAACATTGAAATATTTTAGCTATTTTTAAATTTATAAATAATTTCTTTTTAAATAAATAAATCTTTATAAAATGATCCAACAATGATTATGATAACATTTTATTTCAATATTCCATTTCTGTGTTATTATAAAAGATTTAAACACAAAATCAATAACACCTGCAGCAGCAGTGGATGCCTTTAATACATTAAAATGTATTTATTAAAAGACATTTCAGAGGAAGAAAGGCATGCATGTTTTTTCAAAATGCCATCTGGAATACATCCTGAATAGGATTTCAGTGCAAAAACAGATATCTATAAAGGAATTTTTTAAAAGATCTCTTCATGATTATTTTAAAATTTTCTTTTTATATATTTACCATATTTATTTCCTTTCAACTGCTATATTTTTCAATTAGAATAAAATATTATTTAATATATTATATTTAATATTTTAATGTCTGTAGAGTTAATATTTGATTATATTACTGAAAAGAAACACATTGCCAATAAATTTATTTGTTACAATTATTTATGTTTCTAAAATATGTATTAATGCCATTTTGCAACTGATACTAAAAGTTAATCATGAAAATAATATAAAAACACACAATGGTTTCAATTAATATCATTAATTTATATTACAAAGCTATTTTAAAAAAATATTATTTTAGCGAGTTAGATGATTACCTAATCATCTCACCTTAATTCAACACTTCCTTTAATTCAACCGAAAGCTCTGATCCCTTGGGGTGTTGAATTAAAGAGGTTCGACTGTATATTGTTCAATGTTTCAATTATCATAAACTAGGTTGCTCTTTAAAATTTTACACAAATAAATTTACTGGCAATGCGTTTCTTTTAAATATCATCAAATATTATCTCTACAGACCTTATCCCAGTACAATATCATATTTGTTATATTTTTTCACCAGATAATCCTAGTTAGAAGATATAAACAGAGGAGAGGAGAGAATCACTTAGAAGAGTAAATTGGCATTCCATGATGGCAGCCATCCAACATACCATAGAGTGCCACTACATGGATGAACAAGATCAAATAAATAAATTATATCTGCCAACATTTTGTTGTTGTTTCTTATCCCCTTGTGTAAAGATTACACAAATTCCATGAGTTCATGCTCCTCAAGCTGTTTTATGATAAGCAACGGCCTCTCCCAAAGGTCCTGTTTAGTGCATCTAATGCAAGCCAAAATGTGTTCTGGAGCTGCAGGTTCCAAGCTACATTTTGGGCAAGTGGGGTAGATTTTGTTATTATTTTCAATCTTCAATGGCTTGAGATGGCCTGTTCTAAATCTTGTTAGTGTTGTTTGATGCTGTCTATTTCTGATGTTCAGAGCTCCTCCTGGGTTTACTCCATTTTAGTAACAACCCGTTGGTAGGAACGCTGTTATCTTGTTTTACTGTGCAAGAATGAAGTGAGGGGGTCGGTGGAAGGCTGGTTAAACCGTTTGGTTTTCGACCACTAGGACCCGGGTTCGATTCCCGCATTGGACACTTTTTTCTGTTTAAAGAAAAAAAATGCTCCAATGGCCCCCCGATTCTTGCAAAAGTCCAACCCCACCAGCGAGTGCAAGTAACCAAACGGGGCTCTGGCATTAGTTAGTGCAAAGTCGAACTGCTTTTCACATGTGTAGACATGTGGTGCACTTACAGTAAAAGCAGTCGCTAACTACCCACCATGATTATCATGGCCTGTACCACGTGTACTAGGGATAAGCAAAAAAAAAAAAAAAAAGAATGAAGTGAACTGCTGTGGGAAAACTACACTCCAAACTAGAAAATTGTAATAAAAGAATCTTCCTCAATCAATCAGAATCTCATCATCTTTAAAAGCATCAACATTTAAAAGAGTGATGCATTAGCACGGCATCTGTTATCAAAATTTGAAACTATTATAGACGCGTAGGATTCATTTTGAAATTAAATAATTTCTACTGCCCTTACTGTACTGGAAAAATTATAGGGAGGGCCTGGCTAATCAGTGGTGAACCCTCCCAGTGGTTTCGCCAGTATAAATGCAATATAACAGCAGTATGGTAAATTAAACTGGCAAAACTGGTGGGAGTGTTCACCACTGATGAGCCAGGCCCTCCCTATAATGTTTCCATTGCAGTAAGGGTAGTAAAAATTATTTAATTTCGAAAAGAATCATACGCGTCTATAATAGTTTCAAGTTTTCATTTAAAAGAGTGATGATTAAGTACAATTTGGATTATAGATCAGAAACTACAAGGTAATAAGACTAAAGATAAGGTACAATTTGGATTATAGATTATAAATAAAAGGTAATAAGACCAAACACATAAATAGTGTGTGACATTTCGGTAACAGCGTTGTTACCATCTTCAGACAAAAGTACTGAATGTACTTTCTATTCAGTACTTTTGTCTGAAGATGGTAACGATGTTACCGAAACGTCACACACTATTTATTTATTTGGATTTGGTCTTATTACCTTGTGTTTATAATCTATAAACCAAATTGTTCTTTATCAATTTCTAAATGTTAATTTAGACTTAACTGTTGGAAAGAAGGTTCACACCAACTAGGGCCCTTTTACAATATTTTCCACTGGATAAATTAAGACATTTTAATTTATTAATTATAGCTTTAATTATATAAACAGCCTGTTGTTGCGAATGTCTGAGTTCGCACTGTGTCATCTACAAACTAAGGTAATGTACCATCTTTTATGATAAAGCACAATCTGGATTATTTATTCTTTTGTCTGTTGATATGGTAACAATGCTGAAATGTCACACACTATTAAATTATTTGGATTAAGTCTTGTATCTGTACCATCTTTTAATAAAAAGCATCTTCTATCACTCTTTACAAAAAATATATATATTTATATTTAACTCCGTCGGTCCCAAGCCCGGATGAAAAAGGAGGAGCAGTAACAAGCTCGCTATAAAACCTAGGCTCAGCTGGCCCGGCTGATAGTACCCTGTAAGGGCTCCTAATCCAGGGATACTGGATGAGCAGTGTCTGTACTCCATGTTAGTAGTCGCTTCACATGGAGTCTGTTCCTCATATCAGAGGCGGCCATTTCATATTGGAGCTAAGTCGGCCTGCTACTGAATAGTGCTCCCAGTCTTAATGACAAAGGCATTCTACCTCACCTAATCATGATGGTTGTCTTCTTCTTTCTTATCTCCACTCAATCACACTAAGGTATCAAGCTTGTAAAGCTTGAGATTGTTGTTATTACCTTATGTTTCTAGTTTATAAGCATTCAGTACTTTTGTGTGATGATGATAGAAGACAACCTGGCATCACCTCTAACCATGATGCTGATTAGCTTATTTTAACCCTAACTATTAAAAATAAATATCTCACCACAAAATTTTATTATGCATAGAGAGAGTGAAGAAAATAAAAGCTATATAATAATTCAATAAAAATACTTTTTTTTTTAAATAAAGGCTTCTCCAAAATATAGATTTTGACTAAAATAAGTTACCAAAAGATAGAGAGAGAAAGGGTTGCAAGTGTAAACACACACACACATAAACAACAAAAATATATTTTAAAAACAAATTCATAATAAGTTTTAAAATTATAATGGTATAATTCAAATTGTGTATACATTTATATAATTATTTAAAGAGCATAAACTTTCATTTTTAAAAATGAACATAAGTAGCAGACGAAAAATAAAATTTTATATTTAGCTGCTGTTTTATAACAATAGAATGCTATATAAATTATCAATTATCGATTGTAATATTATTTTCCTTTTAATTTTTTGGTTTCTGATTATTATACATAACTTTTTAAAAAATATTTTTAAAGTAAATTAATAAACCTTTAATCAAGTTTTGATATATATTTTTTGTTTTAATTCACCGAATATATAATTGGAAATTAAGTAAACATTATTTGGGAATTTAAATATGGTAATATTTATCATTGTTATGTTTTGATTCAAAAACGTGCTTCGTGTGCGATCAATTCTTAGGACATTTAGCGCTATCAAAAGGTTTATATTTTGCTTACCTGTCAAATAACTATAGAGATTTTGAAGATGTGCTCTGTCTTTATAAAAACTACGTGTTAACGAACCCCAAATAACATCTGATACCTTTTTAATAATTTCTCTAGTTGCATATTTAGCTCCTTTGTTACCGCTTAAATCCACTGACCCTTTAATTAAGGATTTAAATTTATTATAAAGCGAGTCTATGGTTGTAAATTCGATAATAGGAAAATCCGGCTCCATTCGACTGTCAACATCAGATATTTGCGTAATTAATCTATTGCATGTTAACAAGTTTTCAACACAGCCTAAAACAATTGATAAAAATGCCAAATCAGGGTCATTTTGTTCTACTTGAAATTTAAATATTGCTATAATATCTTCGAGAGAAGTAATTGGAAATAATTGCCTCAAGCTATCACTGATTGCCGCCATATTCTTGTTTTGATAACGAAATTAAAATATAAGAGTTGCAATCACAGAAAAAAAAAAGTAGATGAGTCAAAGTTTCTTATTTCCAAATATCATTCATAAAAGATTAAGATTTAGAGAATGATTGCACTTCTTTTAAAAAACATAATTTCAGATGTAACGATAATTTATATACATGTAGAATTAGATTTTTTATATTTTTAACTCATATAAAATTAGCAATATCAACCAACTAATTCTTTTAAATTTTAATGAATTCATCAAATTCTTTCAACTTAAATATTTCTAGTCCTATTAAATATTTTAATATACCTCATTTTTTACTAGTTTTTTTACTTTCGCCAAATTAGTATTATTTTATCAGAACTATAGATACATTTCTAATATTTGAAAATGAAAAGTATTTCAATTTATTTCCATGTGCTTGTGAAAAAGGGAAAACTAATGTTTTTAAATAATAAATGCTTATTCAATATCAGGTATGAAAATATCAGTAAATAATAAAAGGTCTGAGAAGTGTAGAGAACACCATTTATGAAAATTTTAGATACTCTCAAACTAGATAAAAATAGATACAAGTAGAAAATTATACCTTCAATAATGGGTTTAATGTTAATAACGTTATATTAACACTTTTTAAAAAATATTGATGCACTTTTTAAAAATATATATGATTGAATAAAAAGAGAGTGTACTAGATTGTAATGTTTAAGTTTTCTAGATTCACACACCCATAAAGTTGGGGAGGGGGGAGGGTTTTGAGTAAACTTTAAAATTGAGGTTTCATTTTTAAGCTGAAAACAATCAAATTTTAAGAGAACATTAAAACCTATTCTCAAAATAAAGTATATAGCATGTAACTTCCCCAATTTAATGTACAAAATCTAACTGGTATACATGATTAGAAGTCTTGTGAACAGAGCATTAGATTATTCATCAAGTACTTTTTTCAAAAGGCTGTTGCATAAGTTCAGCTGGTTTATCAATCAAAGTTTATTTCACAGAATCTGAATGTTCAAAAATTTTAAACCATTTTGTATCCATTTTATTTTGCCTCTTAATCTAACTCTCTTACGCTTAATCCTTCTTTTTTTTTTTTTTGTAAAGCAGCACACACTACATGTTTTTCAAACATTCAAGTAATGCTTCAGTTAATTCAAGTTGTGAAAATGATTTTCTGCGAAAAATTGAATGGAACACATATTAAGTTAACGAAAAAATATAAATATTAAAAAATATTGCCTAAAATATTTGCAGAATTGTATAGAGATCAAAATTATATTTAAAATAAACTTTTAAAGTGAGTTCCAAGGCGTTTTCGCCCAATCAGATATTTGTATATAATATAATCTATACTTTATATCTCATTTTATTTGAATATTTTGCGTGCGTGTCTGCTAAATTATAGAAAAACTAATTTATTAATTTTCTTTAAATCATTATAGCGTGTTCTAAACCCTTGATATGATGCGCAATAGTTTTATATAATTATAGATATGTGAATATATATATTATATCTAAAGTTCAACCGAAAAATGAGTAAATAGAGATGAAATGATGAATTTCAAAAAGTAAAATATACTTTTGCAAACATTTCTTTTATTATTTTTTTAGGCCATAGAGAACTGGCAACAGTTTAGAAACAAATCAAAACAGTTCACGTGTACTTGCCGTTATTCTTTTTCCTTAAAAGTGATTATTTTTGAAGCCCTTTACTTTTTCATTTAAAGCGCAACATTCATTACAGTTAATTATTAACAAACATCTCATAGGCGTAAGTATATTAATATTATAATAGCTTTTATTTTAAAATAATTTTTGGATATATTTGAATTTTGACAGGTATTTAAATTTATCGGCAACTGTATAGAGAATAGAATTTTATTGCTTGCAAATCTTTTAAAAAATTGAAAAATGAACCTTAATCAAACGTACAAATAATATATATATATTTTAATATATAGACGAATTGCTTCATTAATCATTTTTCTATAAGAATAAAAAAAGTTTGTCATTTTCAAAAAACTTGTTTTATAGGATCTATTTTCAAATTACAAATTATTAATTCGAATTTAATAATAAAGTATATTATCATTCATTAAAATTTATACAAACCATAACAGGTATTTTATAATTTTATTCCATTTTTTTTCTATTTTATGCAATCAAAAATACAATAATTTGAAAGAATTTGGTACATTTAAAAATTGGTTATTATTAAAGAATATATTTTATTATATATATATATTATATTATTATTTTTTTAATGTTTTCATATTCTTTTAATTAGTAATATTTTAGGTTGTATATTTTTAATATAAATTTTAATGAGTGTTAGATAAATACAAATTTGCATTTTTAATAATATAATAAATTATATATATATATATTGTTCCACATATGGACAACTTTCCATCAGAGAAAATTTTTCTCTATTTTTAAACAATCAAGTTGACTAATACACTCATTTGCACGTTGTCTTCTGGCTGCTAAAATTAATATTTCACCTTTTGTTTTATAAACTTTCATTCTCATTATGAGAAAATGCATCTCCTGATCGTGCAACTAAAAGTTGCTGATAGCTTGCGACATTTGTTGGAATAAATGTAACTAATTGCTGATTTTTAATTATTCCAGAATTGGCTAAATACCCTTTTTCTTGTTTAATTTTATTAATTCAATGAACATCAATCTCTGTTATATACAATATAAATTATTTTTTTATGCAAATTCTTTTTTTTTTTTAAATAAAATAATTTTGTTTCATTAATTTATCTTCTTCTTTCTTATCTCCACTCAACAATCATATTAGGGTATCCAGCTTGTAGAGCTTGTTGATGGTGTCTGCTGGGGATGAGTAGAACTCATCAATGGATGAGTTGTTGTTGTTGTTGTCATGTCCAATGAAGAGCCTCAGATGTTCCCATGCATCTCCATCACAGCAGCAGCAATGTTCTCTATCTTGGGTGTGTAAAGCTGCTGCTCTGGGTCCATGTCAATTTTCTGCAAGGCTGCAGCCATTGCTGGGCATGAGAATATATGAGTAGGTGTTAGTTCCACACCAGGACAGTTGTTGCATTCCCTATAGGTTCTTGTGCCATCTGGATATATGGATGAGTCAATACAGTCAATGATGTGTTTTAGGGTTGACAATTGCACTTAGTACATAGTGGGAAAACCATTAATTTATTATTGCAGTAAAGGGCACACACACAAAGTAGAAAATTTGTTTATTTTAAAAATAATCATACACATCAAAACTAGTTTAACTTTCTTAGAACATGAGTCTGATGAAGAGAAGCTAGCACGAAAGCTTCATTAATCCTGATTACATAAAAAGTTGCGGTGTAGCCTTTTATCAAACCTCAATCTAACAATATAACTTGGTGATCAAGAATTTAGGTTTCATTAGAACCACCAGGGTTATCACAAATAATTGTAACTTGGGACTTAAGATGTTTTAACCAAACACAAGGTAAAAAAAGACCAAATAGATGATTCAATCTATAATCAAAATTGTACCTAATTAATGGCCAACTCTCCATCAGAAAATTGTTTCTATTTTTAAACAATCAAATTAATACACTCAGTTGCACGTTGTCACTCTGGCTGCTAAAAAGAATATCTCACCTTTTGTTTTATAAACTTTCATTCTCATTAAGAAAAAAAGGCATCTCTTGATCGAGCAGCTAAAATTTGTTGTAACCAAGTTTTTGTTATAACAAGATGCCACTTGCCAGAAATAATAACAGCTACAGAACCTCCCTGTAAAAGACAACACCTAATTGTAGAGCCAAAGTGTCCTTTAGGGAGAGATGTCCTCTTACTGGAGAGTGTCAAAATAGAAAAAAATGGTAGTTTTTCAAATGAAAACTGTCCTTTATAGAGAGGTGTCCTCTAGTGCAAGTGTCTTCTCATGGAGGTTATACTGTACTACACAATGTCCCCCAAACCAGTTGTAATAAGCAGCCTGTTCCAAGAACTATTAAGAGACCAAGGATATGCAAATAGAAAGTATAAAAACATTTGTCACAGATGTGGCAATGTATCACAGATGTCACCCTTGTAACTCTCCATTTCCCATACAGACTCCTCTCTACCTCTGTTGAAAGTAGGCAGCTCTAGAACAGTTAGTTCTCTGTAAAGATTTAATCTGTTGTCTTGGCTGAAAGCCAACTGAAATATAGTCCAATTTTGTGCATGGGAGATAGTGTTTGGGTTGTTATACAATTTAGGAAAGTTTTCTCCCCCCTTTTTTCTCTAAGAGGAAAAAAAAAACCTTCTGGGGAGTTTCCCCCTGCAACAAACTACTAGGTCGTTCTGATTTCAACACCTCCCTACCCTCTAAAAAAAAGAGAGAGATCTTCTTCTTTCTTATCTCCACACTGGGTGAAGTAGAATGTGTCTGCCTTTGTCATTAAGACTGGGAGCACTACTCAGTGGCAGGCCGACTTAGCTCCAAAAGAAATGGCCGCCTCTGACATGAGTAACAGACACCATGTGCAGCCGCTCCCAACATGGAGTACAAACACTGCTCATCCTGTATCCCTGGATTAGGAGCCCTAACAGGGTACTATCAGCCGGGCCAGCTGAGCCCAGGTTTTTTGTGAGCTTGTTACTGCTCCCCCTCCTCCTTTTTATCCGGGCTTGGGACCAGCAAGGGCGGAGTTAAAAAGAGAGATAATACAAAACAGTCTTGAGCTGCTGTAAATTGAACAGACATCAGTGGAACAAATTTTATTTAACAGTTTAGTTGGAATACCCCTTGTATAAGAAATGAAAGCATTAAAATGTTTCTACTACACATAAATCAAACTTCTACTCTCTTTACTGCAATGAAAAAAATATATTGGCAGGGTTTGGTTATCAGTGGTGAACCCTCGAAGCGGTTTCGCAAATTTTTAATCTACCAGACCGCCTTTTTAAAGCTCTAATACTGTATTGAATAATTCAACTTATATATATGCTACACTGAAAGGATGGAATCTTAGAAATGGTATTCAAGCAAACTATGGACATAAGTAGAATTACATTTAAATATTTGTATCGAGCAATGGTCTTCCACAAACAATAAGGACAAGTTAGGTATAAATCAATGGTAAGATAATGCCATCTATATGGCTTTCTAATTCTTTCCTGTCTTGTATGTAGATGGCACGTTTATTGACTTATGATTGATTTATATTCCTTGTTTGTCAAAAAAAAAAAAAACTAAAGAGATGCTATTGAAATTAATTTAAAATAATAAATTTTTTAAAAGGTCTGTCCTTATGATAAGGTACAATTTGGATTATATAGATTATAATACAAGAAAATAAAGACCTATTCCAAATAATTTAATAGTGAGTGACATTTCGGCAACAGCATTGTCACCATCATCTATTCTTTTGTCTGATGATGGTGACAATGCTGTTGCCGAAACGTCACTCACTATTAAATTATTTGGATTAGGTCTTTATTTTCTTGTAGGTCTGTCCTTGTGTATGAATAGAAAACTGACTTACCAGAGCCAGGCTGTCTTCCCAGAGTTTATATCCTGTTGGTAGGTTGTATGTTGGTACGATCTCATCCGCATTATTCTTCAGGACCTGTGATTCTTTAATGCTGCTGTGACCGACTAGTTTGGTAGAAAATTTTGACCAAAGTTCCTGCAGATTTTTTATCCTGTCTTCTTTTTAAAAAAAATTCTATTGACGTTATGAGTTTGTTGTTGACACACATTGTTATAATACCTTGTTAAAGGTTGGCATTCAGCCAATTGAAATATTTCTTTAAAATTAAAGATTCTTCAGCCAGTAAATCTTTTTTTATTGTCTCGAGGTTTCGACAAAAATCTTTTGTCCTCGTCAGGAGCGAACAAAAATCAAAACATTTGCCAAAAAAAAAAAAATTTGTCGAAACGTTGAGACAATAAAAAAGACTTATACTGGTATCTTTAATTAGAAGAACTATGAATTCCAGTCAGGCAACCTCTATCTTTTACAATAACTGAAATATTAGTAAAATAAATGATATTTTGATCCAATAATATATGCCTTTTTAATTAATTAAAAAATTAGACCTATATTGGATATTTCTCCATTTTCAAAATAGTAAGGCAGATAAATTGAATGGCAACACTCAAAACCCCAATAAATATTGGTGACATCTTTCTCTCTCTATCACATAAGAATGACAAAATTGATAAGGTACAATTTGGATTATAGATTATAAACACAAGGTAATAAGACCAAATAAATAAATAGTGTGTGACATTTCGGTAACAGCGTTGTTACCATCTTCAGACAAAAGTACTGAATAGTACTGAATCAATACTTTTGTCTGAAGATGGTAACAATGCTGTTACCGAAACGTCAAACACTATTTATTTATTTGGATTTGGTCTTATTACCTTGTGTTTAAGAATAACAAAAGTTTTTTGCTGAGAAATATTGATCCTTGCGGAACAATCAACAATGCCATGATGCAGAGCCTAGGTTAACTTGATCTTGGAAATTGAAATGGTACAATTAATAAGGTTATAACACAATCCATTCCGTAATTTCCATGTCTACATGAAGTTCTACATGAAGTTCCAGGTTACAGCAGTGGAGTTACGTAGTCCTTGATCCTCAGCATGTCATCTCTGGTAGTTCTCTACAGTAGCTCCACACAGAATGCCAACTTTTGTTTTAACTACACATGCATGGTTAGGATTCGATGATCCAGGAAAGTTTTCTATGCTTATCTAAACCCCTAAAGCATTAAACAAAAAAGTCAAATGATAAGGCACAATTTGGATTATATATTATGACCACAAGGTAATAAAGACCAAATCCAAATAAATAGTATGTTATTTTGAAAAAGTTGTTGATACACTTTAAAATGTTATAACACCTTGATAAAGGTTGGTGTTCAGCCAACTGAAATATTGGTAAAATAAATGATATTTTGATCCAATATATGCCTTTTTAATTATAGTATGTTATGTTTTGGTAACAGCATTGTTACCGAAATGTCACACACTATTTATTTATTTAGATTTGGTGTTATTACCTTGTGTTTAAAAACTGTCAAAGTTCTGCTCTAACTTAGACAAATTTAATTTGGGCGATTTTTTAATTTATCTTTTACCTGTAACACTGGGACAAAAATTTAGTTAGTTTATGTAAAATAATGTTAAAATAGAACATCCTACTAACAGTGGACTTGTTGGAATGTGGTGATGGGATTGTAGATGATTGGCCCACATTGGCTGGTTTTACATTACTGTTGATCCCAGAGGAACACTTAGATGAAGATTATATTTACACATAAGGTGACAAGACTAAATACAAATTGAAATCAAATTACAAAACTATTTTAGACGCGTAATATTCTTTTTAAAATAAATCAATTTCTACTGTCCTTACTACAATGGAAAAATTGATGGGAGGGCCTGGTTCATCAGTGGTGAACCCTCCCAGCTGTTTTGCCAGTTTAATCTACCAATCCGCTGTTATATTGCATTTTTGAAACTTTCTTTTATAGTGATACTGATGCTTGACTCTTCGAATGGGTATTTTAGATGAACTATGGACATAAGCTTTTAGGACAGCAGAATTACATATAATTATATAAATATATAATATATGCTTTAATTTATATTATTAAAATATTTAATTTTTCCATTGCAGTAAGAGCAGTATAAATTATTTTATTTTAAAAAGAATATTGCGCGTCTAAAATAGTTTTGTAATTTGATAACAGATGGCGCGCTAGTGCATCGTAACAAATTGAAATGTTTGTACCATTTTATTGATTTGGATGTTGTGGTTGTGTTACCAAAACACAACATACTATTTATTTATTTGGATTTGGTCTTATTACCTTTTATTTCTTCTCCTAACTATCTATCAGTCCCAATAAGCTCCGATGAAAAAGAAGGAGCAGCAGCAAGCTCATTAAAAAACCTGGGCTCAGCTGGGCCGGCTGATAGTACCCTGTAAGGGCTCCTGATCTCCAGGGATACAGCAGTGTCTGTACTTAAAGTTAGAAGTGGCTGCATATGGTGTCTGTACTTCCTGTCAGAGGTGAACTTTGATAAGGCACAATTTGGATTATCTATATATATAAAATTGAATGTCTGTCTCTGTGTGTGTGTGTGTCCTTTATGGATTCAAAAACCATACATCCAATCGCCGTGAAATTTTGGGATATTATTAGGTGTATCCCCGGAAAGGTTTACGAAAAATAATTTCTTGAATATCTTTAATATCCTTAGAGTTATTTGCAGATTTGTAGCTTTGACTCGCAAGCAGCGCCACCTTGCGACGGAGATAGGCTTAGGTCTGCCCCCCACCCCGCCCCCCGTCCGGCAGATCAGTCCAAGTTCCCACCGACCAATCAGAGGGATCAAGAGCCCCACCCCCGTCCGGCCGCCGGCCAATCAGAGGGATCAAGAGGTCCTGGTGCGCGGGGGGCGGGTGACCTCCGGGAACTACGTCCATCTTCCATAAACGACCATGATTTTATTCAACTTATCGAGTATTTTTCAAGGGACCGGGAAAATATGTAGATAAAACGATGATTTTGTAATGTAGAAAATTAGGAAAGACAAAATTCAGGATGACACGGCACACAGGGACCGGGAAAAAATGTTCACTTTATCGAGAGATTCAAATTTACGAGTTTCAAATTATCAAAATATATCTTTTTTTTATAAGTTTATAGAGAATTGTTTTAACAAATGTTCGTTAGACAAACCTTTACTCGGGTAAAACCTCGGGCGAAGCCGGGTACGTCCGCTAGTAGATTATAAACACAAGGTAATAAGACCAAATCCAAATAAATAAATAGTGTGGGACGTTTCGGTAACAGCGTTATCATCTTCAGACAAATTCAGACAATCATCATTCAGTACTTTTGTCTGAAGATGGTAACAACGCTGTTACCGAAACGTCACGCACTATTTATTTATTTGGATTTGGTCTTATTACCTTGTGAGGTGAACTTTCTTAATGGAGCTAAGTAAGTGGCCTGCTACTGAGAAGTGCTCCTGGTCTTAATGAAAAAAAGCATTCAACTTCAGAGAGTTGAGTTTGTTTGATATGTAAATAATATTTTCAACACAGTTGACATAAAAATGGAATGGTCTTCATCCCACTCGATACATGTATTCAGATATAGATAAGGCACAATTTGGATTATAGATTATAAAATAAGGTAATAAATATTGGATTAGAGATGTCCGCCAACTAGAATAAATTTCCAATGGGAGGCCAATTTTAGCGATGATAGCCATCCTTTGTTTGGAGGGGTCTGATAACAGGAGTGTCCACTCATGGACATTCAACTGTAATTTGATAAGACCAAATCCAAATAAATAAATAGTGTATGACGTTTCGATAACAGCGTTGTCACCATCTTCATTCAGTACTTTTGTCTTTAGATGGTAACAACGCTGTTACCGAAACGTCACACACTATTTATTTATTTGAATTTGTGGTCTTATTACCTTGTTTTGTATTCAGATATAGGAAAATTGCGATTTACTATTATAAAATAATCAAAAACCTTTCTCAAACTCAAAAGCTCGTGCTATTTTTAATAAAAGAAACTTATTGCGAAAGGTTTTTGATATTTTATAGTAGATATGTATGCTTACTTTGATGAGACACAGAATCCCTCCTTCAAAATTTTGACAGGTGTCTTGTCTGTATGCAGGATGCAAATCCTACTTCTCCTCACCCTTGCGGCCCCACTATGGGCCCACCAAGCCCCATCCTACGGTGCGCCGCAACAAGTTTACCAACAGCAGCCTCCCCCACAGCAAGGCTACCAACAACCACAACAAGGCTACCAGCAGCAGCCTCCCCCACAACAAGCCGCCTACCAACAACCCCCACAATATCAGCAGCAGCCCCCTCAGCAGCTGGGATATGCCCCCCAGCAGCCCCATGGCCATGCCCATGCTCATGGAGGAGCCAACGCCAACATTCTGGATAAATCCCACGTACAAGACAGGGAGTAAGTTTCTCTCCATTTCTTACACACAAAAATCTATGTGATTTTGACTGTTTAGTTTATAACCTAGATCAGTTGTAGACAACCTTTTGAGTTGGAAGAGTCAAAACTTAACAATTTACAAAATTTCAAAGTTTTTTTAAAAGAGCCCCAAAATTTTTTTTCTTGCCAACAATAAATAGTACTCGCATAAAGTTTTAATTTATGAGAGTACTACAGGCAGCTTCCAAAGAGCCGCATGTGAACCACAGGTTGCCGAACCCCTGACCTAGACACATTTAAAATAAACCTTAATCAACAAACTGAATAAAAATACCAAAATAAATCTACAATGGATTCCATCACATGTGGGAGTACCTGGAAATGAGGAGACCGACAGATTGGCAAAGGAAGGAGCAGCTGGACATCCTGATGTGGTGAACTCTGAGACCTACCTTTCAGTAAGGGACCATATTAACAAACTGAAACTACAACTGATAAGGAACCATAGAGATAGTTTCCATCATTCTTGATACCAGGTAGAAAACCCCAAAAAACAGACTCTCCAACTAAACAGAAGGGAATCGACACAGTTGGCCAGATGGAAATCTGGTCACCTGCGCCCTCTAGTCTATAAAGAGGGAGCCAAAAGCTTCCCCATGTGCACTAGGTACAAAACCGAAGAGGCCACTCCCCAACATATACTAAATTGTATTGGAAAGGACAAAAGATCCCTGTACAGAGAACAAAGAAGAGTTCTTGAGCTTCTTTATGAGCATGACCTCCAAGATCTTGTCTAATTTAGACTATAAGGATAAGTAAAAAAAAAAAAAAAACCTTTAGTTTAAAATTCAATAAGTTTAAATACTTGAGAATAATTTTTAATCTTCTCTTGATATATTTAGGATTAAACTGGAAGTTTCAGGTGGAAGAGTTCCGTGTTTACAATCTTAGAAGTCTCTTGTTCACATCAACAGGTGTCAAAAGACAATCTTTACTTGAAGAAGAGTAGAAATGCCCGAAAGCTCCCAAGATTGTAACATATTATGGAAACTCTTCCCCTGTGAAACTTGCAGTTTATTCTTAAGTTAAAATGTATATTGACTTGCTGAATGAGAGAGAGAGAAACACAATTATATAAAAACTTTTATCCCCTTTTCATACTAGATTGCCATTTATTCCCCAAAAATACCATTTACATATCGGCAAAGTTACATATTTCAGATTTCTTAGGCCTTTCAAAATTTGAATCAACACAAGGTAATAAGACCAAATCCAAATAAATAAATAGTGTGTGACGTTTCAGCGTTGTTACCATCTTCAGACAAAAGTACTGTAAGTAATGAATCATTCAGTACTTTTGTCTGAAGATGGTAACAATGGGTGGTCTTATTAACTTGTGTTTATAATCTATAATCCAAATTGTGCCTTATCAAAATTTGAATCACTCTTTTAAAAATGCACGAGGAATTTGTGCCAAGCAGGTAGAGAGGTGTCCTCTCTTGTAGGTTGTGTTCTACTGGCCAAATTACCTTGATAAAAGTTAGGAAAAGCAAACCACTTTAACACATCAGGCTGATGGCCCTTATCAATGTGGTGCAGACTTTACCTCAAAGCTGGCTCTAGAGTCTTTTTGATATATAAGCAAATATATATTTTTTAAAGTTATTTCCTTGCAATTTGAGATTGACAAGGTTTCAACAAAGGTTAATTTGATGTACTAGCGCGCCATCTGTTATCAAAATTCGAAACTATTTTAAAGGCGTAAGATTCTTTTTGAAATTAAACAATTTCTACTGCCCTTACTGCAATGGAAAAATTAATGGGAGGGCCTGGCCCATCAGTGGTGAACCCTCCCAGCGGTTTCGCCAGTTTAATCTACCATACCGCTGTTATATTGCATTTTTGGAACTTCCTTTTATAGTGATACTGTTGCTAGACTCTTGGAATGGGTATTTTAGAAGAACTATGGACATAAGCTTTGAGGACAGTAGAATTACATACATTTATAAATATATAATATGCTTCGAGCAATCGCTCTTCCGCAAATATCAAATTGTGTCTTTTATTTGAACATTTATAATATGATGCACTAGCGCGCCATCTGTTATCAAAATTCGAAACTATTTTAAAGGTGTAAGATTCTTTTTGAAATTAAAGGTTAATTTATCGTAAAGATAGAGGCTGCCTGGCCGGCATTCATATAGTTTTTCAAATAAAAGACACTTCCGCCAGTAAATCTTTTTATTGTCTTATTATTTTATAGTAATGCCTACTATATAAGAAACAGCCATAAATACCTGGGCTTTTACTCCTTTCTATCAATAGAGTTGGCCTCTCTTTGGAGATGGGTTAGTTTGGTTTTAATCAGTCTAGTTATTTTTTTTTTAGCAAAGTTTGTTTGCTTCTTAGATGGGGCTCTCGCACAGAAGGTTCTACTGTAGTACAGTCCAACTTCTTTAATTCAACACTCCCAAGGGATATCAGAATTTTCAGTAAAGTCATATATGTTTTATATAATAATTATAGCTGGATAAATTAACAATTGTGATTGGGATATGAAAACTCTGTGTTGATTTATAGTAAGTGTTGAATAAAAGTCAGTGTTGAATTATAGTAAGTGTTGAATAAAAGTCAGTGTTGAATTATAGTTTTTTTTTTTTGCTTATCCCTAGTACACGTGGTACAGGCCATGATAATCATGGTGGGTAGTTAGCGACTGCTTTTACTGTAAGCGCACCACATGTCTACACATGTGAAAAGCAGTTCGACTTTGCACTTACAAATGCCAGAGCCCCGTTTGGTTACTTGCACTCGCTGGTGGGGTTGGACTTTTGCAATTATAGTAAGTGTTGAATAAAAGTCAGTGTTGAATTATAGTAAGTGTTGAGAATAAAAGTCAGTGTTGAATTATAGTAAGTGTTGAATAAAAGTCAGTGTTGAATTATAGTAAGTGTTGAAATAAAAGTCAGTGTTGAATTATAGTAAGTGTTGAATAAAAGTCAGTGTTGAATTATAGTAAGTGTTGAATTATAGTAAGTGTTGAATAAAAGTCAGTGTTGAATTATAGTAAGTGTTGAATAAAAGTCAGTGTTGAATTATAGTAAGTGTTGAATAAAAGTCAGTGTTAAATTATAGTAAGTGTTGAATAAAAGTCAGTGTTGAAGAGGTTGTACATTGATGTAAAGACAGAGTATTCTGTTATCAAGGAGGGAAGATGTCAGAATAAGTGGGTAGATGGATTTATAGAGGTCTTGTCCCATTGTGATGGTTGGTTGGTCTGATGATTGGGTTTGTTGACTGGAGAGCAGGCTACTTATCTTTCCATCATATCACTGTGGGGATGGTAGTACAGAATTGTGCTCACAGAACAGGGTGAAATGGCATTCCCATCATGGTTAACTTTCGTATCAGGTGACTGTACTACATGCTGGCCTTATCCAACAGCCGCAAGGCCTACACAAACCTCATCCTATCTACCTCTTTTACAACAGCAACATGGTTATAACATTGTCGCAATTAAATATAAGAGCTGCATAGTGCAATCCTACTGGGATTTTATTGTTAAAATTTCCAAAACTGGAAGAGAGAGAGTCAATTTTTGTTATATAATGTGTTCTATGAATAAGTATTGAGATCATCATCAATTGGTATGTGATTATGTGCTTTGTTGTAAAAAGAAAGAATGTGATGTGTCCTGTAAAAGTTATCTAATAAAAATAACTAAAAATTATATTGGCCTCATTTATTAATAAAAGATTAATAATCAAAAGGAAGACCAAAAATAATACAATTTTGTTCACACTTGGTTATCTTGTGTGTCTTCACATTAAAGGTTACTGTAATATACACAAGGTAATAAGACCAAATCCAAATAAATAAATAGTGTGTGACGTTTCGGTAACAACGCTGTTACCCAAACGTCACACACTATTTATTTATTTGGATTTGGTCTTATTACCTTGTGTTTATAATCTATAATCCAAATTGTGCCTTATCAATGTTACTGTAATATCTTTCAGAGTTATTGTCTGAATCCAGATATACCTTCTAAAAGGTACAATTTCCTTAAGTTTTGTCTGCGAGTTTAAATGCTATTTCTCTTTAGCGATGTTTGAGTGTGATGGTGTTGACAGGCACATCAAGGAACATCTCCAGGGCATTGTGGACCAGCCAGACTTCTCCAAGATGTCGGAGGAAGAGCTCCAATTCCATTACTTCAAGATGCACGACAACGATGACAACAACAAGCTGGATGGCTGTGAGCTTATCAAGTCTGTGCTCCATTGGCACGGTAGGTCTAGCCAATCTTCCTAATGCTCCTTGTAACTATTCTAAATGATAAGGTACAATTTGTATTATAAATTAGAAACACAAAAGGTAATGTAAGCATGTAGACATGCGGTACACTTACAGTAAAAGCAGTTGCCAACTTCTACCCACCATGATTATCATGGCCTGTAGCATGTATACTTGGGATAAGCAAAAAAAAATATATATATTATATTTAAAAATATATATATTTTCTGCTTGAATTTATGATCATCTTGGGGAGCAGTCGTGGCATAAATATTGAAAGAATTAAAATAGTTTTGATAATAGATTGCTTTAATAGAGCTTTAGAATAATATATAAAACATAATTTGGGTAAGTACCGCCTGGCTTAAGGCGTAAGAATAAAAAAAGAAAAAGATTATTTACATAATGTACAAATGTTTTGGGTCGGCCAACGGGGAAGAACAACAATGAGTATTTATAGAGAAAGCGTGACCTCTGGCGGTTGATTTAAACAGAGTATTTATATCTATGAAATTATAATTTTAAAATAAAATAATATTTTTTATATAACATTTTAAATAATATCTTAATATAACATTTTTAAATAAAATATTTCAATATAACATATATATATTTGGAATTTTGGTCTTATTACCTTGTGTAACAGTATTTTAAATAAAAAAAGGTCACCTCTCTCACATCAAAAGAGATACAAAAGCTATGCTGCTAACTCTTGACCATCTCGGCAAACAAGCAGATTCAGGACAAAGCCACAACACCATCTTTGACAAATTCAGAATGTCCATCTGGAAATAATAGTTTCTGGCTAATCCAGGGCATGCTATGATTTAATGAGATCCAAAAGAGATTCATGAAAATTGACAAAGAGGTGTTTAACTGGTAGAGAGTGGGAGAGGCTTTTGTTCTATTTTAACTGGGGAGATGACCTTTCTTTTTATAGATTAATATATCCTCTCAGCAAAATTCCCATTTTCCATATGGGGTGAATTTGACAGTGTGAGCATTTGCTGCTTCTACCAGCCTTATGTACTGGAGACAACTGGACAATATTCACTGGGTGTCAGCACATTCTTGGTCAAATTGTTTGTTGAATTGATCAGCTTACTATAAGTAGTGGAGTCAAACCTTACTATAACAATATCACTTGGGATCAAGACTTTATGTCCTTGTTCTCACTTGGGTTGCTATAGAATTATGATGTTATTATACCCATGTTTCTGTTATACAATGAGGTTCAGCTGTAATTTCAGTCCTTGCAGAATGTACAATTCAAATGTTATACCAGTCAGAAAGATGAGGAAACTTGAGAATTTTACTGCACAGTCACACACTTCTAACCACCATGACTATTATGGCCTGTACCACGTGTACTAGGGATAAGCAAAAAGAAAATGATGTTGTTGCAATGAGGTTTGATATGCTGCTGTAATGATATTCAGTGTGATGACATGTGCTGCTGCAGTGGAGGAGAGCAGGATGATGTCCCAGCCACAGCACCCAGGAGCAGCGGCCCCTCCTCAGCAACAACAACAGCCTCAACAAGGAGCAGCCCCCCAGGGAGGACCAGGTAGTCCTCCACCCACAGGGGCCTACCCAGGTACCACCAAGATCTTCACAGACCAGGAGCTCATCAGTATGATTGACCCCATCATGGAGATGGACGACCGTAACCGTGATGGCTACATTGACTACCCGGAGTTTGTGGCTGCCCAGAAGTCCAGAGGATTCTAAGCCAGTCTTTCATCTGTTCTTCACCCATGCCGTTGTTTCTTTCTTTACCCTTCCCAATGCTCTCTTGCTATTCTGAGCTTACCTCATTGTCTGACAGCTGTTTTAATTTGCATAGCTCTATTCCTCAGTATTATTACTCTCCAGCTTTTTTGTTGTATGGCCTCACCATTCTTATTTATATATTGTGATTTTGTAAAATCTTTTAATCATTTATATTTTTTGGTCGCAGATTTTATAAATCTGTGGTTTTTTTGTATATGCAAATTTTAGTTTTATCAAGGATCTACCCCCTATATATATATATATATTTTGTCCCCCCCCCCCTTCTTTTAAGTAAAACCTCAACAAAGTTGAATGCAATCAGAGCTTTTCCCATATCCACTCTTCTTTTTTTTTAATCTTAACACTTATTTTTTTTATGCACTACTTTTTTTTTTTTAATAAGGTGAATTTTAGTTTTAAAGCTATATATTTTGTACAACTTACTATTTAAAAAAAATATTATATTAACTATATATTTTGACATTGTGACACACCCGCATAGATATTCCTATGTACAATATGACAATGAAAGTATTTGCATAATGTTTATTTATTGTTCTATTTTAAAGAAACTTTTTTATTTGCATATCCTCTCATTCATATATTGTGCCTATAATGTTACAATTATAACTTAGACACTTCTAATTTTTTTGATAGGCTTTTTTTTTTTTTTAATTGTTTGATGAATATATATTCCCTTTAAAGGTAAATATATTTAAAAAGTTGTTCAATGATTTTTATATACCCCTAAAATAATAAGATCATAGCTACCTACCCCTTTCTTCCACATACAGTAAAACCCTGCTAAAATGAACCTGGGATATAGCGAACCTTCCCTTATAATGAACCTGAAATAATCCCCATTATATAATAGTGAATTATGACGAACCATGGCTATAGTGAACTACAGGTTCAATTCCATTGGGGTTTGGTATAGAGGGGTTTTACTGTAGATATTTTTCCAAGCTCATTTGGATTTTTTGTTTTTCTTAATGTATATTGTGCCTTCTTTTAATGTAATGGGATAATATGATTTTTTTTCTCTGATGTTTACTAAGTTTTTTGGACTTTTTAAAGTTGTTATAATTTTTTTGGATCAATATTTATTTATATATATGTGTTTTTGTGATGAGATTAGAAATTTGAAAGATTTTTTTTCTTTCATACCTTCCTACTTTTATAGGAAAGTTTTTATTCCAACTTCTCTATTCTAGAAACGTTGAAAAGGTGTCAATTCTGTATTTAAAAAACTGAACTGGATTTAAAAACCTCTGAATTTAAGACTAATATTGGATTTAGAACTTACTGGATTCAAGACCGATGGTACATAAGGCTTCTCTGTCATTGTTTATAAGATCTGCTAATCTAGAATGCCTGCCATTTCTAGTATAACTGGAGATATGACTGAATCAGAGATTTAAGACTTGGTAGATTTTAAGCTACAAGAAAATAAGACCTAATCCAAATAAATGGTTTGTGTGATGTTTCTGTAACAATGCTGTTACACATTATTTACTGTATTAGGTCTTATTATCTTGTAGCTAAAAATCTATAATCCAAATTTTGCTTTATCACTTGGTAGATTTCTCAATTCCTGATTACTCTGTGAATTAAACGGATGGAGACTTCAATTTTAATACAAAACATCCTCTAGAATATATACAGATAGAGAGAGAAATGATTGACTTTGATTCCATGGAGTTTTTTATATATCTTTTTGTATACACTCATGGGTAAGAGATTTTCAAGGCTTGGATCTTACTGAAATTTTCATCTAAGCTTATTTTCCCTTTTTTTTTTTAGATTTATAAGGCACAATTTGGATTATAGATTATAAACACAAGGTAATAACACCAATCCTTGTAAACACAAGGTTATAACACCAAATCCAAATAAATAAATTGGTCTGGATTTGGTCTTTTATTACCTTGTGTTTATAATCTATAATCCAAATTGTGTCTTATCACCAATCCTTGTGTTTTTCTTTTTTAGATTGTTTTTTAGACCAAGAATTTAATTGTTCTCTATACTTAACCTACCCCCTCATATAAAAATAAAATTATGAAAAGGATAGAGTTTATATATATATATATAGACTTCTTTTAATTCAACACCTTGAGAAGAATTTGAAATTTTTTTTTTGGTTGAATTAAAGTAAGTGTTTTGTGTGGATTATTAAAGTAGGTTGGTTTTAGTTTGAATAGATCTTAGTGTATAGCTTTCTTAGTTATTTTAATAAACAATATATATAAAGAGAAAGGAAGGTATATACATGATGAAGCACAATTTGGATTATAGATTATAAACACAAGGTAATAAGACCAAATACAAATAAATAGTGTGTGACATTTCGGTAACACCGTTGTGAACATCTTTCAGCACTTTTGTCTTCTTCTTCTTTCTTATCTCCACCCAATCATATTAGGGTTTTAAGCTTGTAGAGCTTGAGATTTTTGATGGTGTCTGCCAGGGGAAGAGTAGAACTCATCAATGGATGAGTCAATACAGTCAATAATATGTCTTGGGGGTTTCAGGCTGAGAATTGCACTTAGTACATAGTGGGAACCATTCTCAAAAGTCCGCACTTTTGTCTGAAGATGGTAACAACGCTCTCTGAAACGTCACACTATTTATTTATTTGGTGTTATTACCTTGTGTTTAGAAGGTATATATACAGTATGACCTTTTCTTTAAACAAACCAACCTGCTATTATAAAAGCTAACACTTATTTCAACCAAAACATTCTGATCCTTCGGGGCGTTCAATTAAAGAAGTTAGCTCTATGGATTCTATACCTTTTCATATAAAAAGTATTTTTTATCTCTCTTTATCTTTGTGTCACAAATCTATACCCCCTGGGACAATTGTGTGATATATATAAAAATATCATCTTCTCTAAGGATCGTAACCAATGATTGGAGTTTTATTATTTACTTTTGGATATTATGAATTAGTATATACAGTTAAATCTGTCTATAGCGCCCTCTCTTGGGACTCGCCAGAATAGGGTGCTATAGAGAGGAAGGCGCTATTTAGACAATTGACAATTGGAACAATTTTATTGATTCTTTAAATCAAATTTTACAAAGGAGAAAAAATAAAAGAGTAAAAGGGCATATAAAGTGTAGGGGAATATATATATATAGTTGTGTACAAATGTCTTCAGCAAGGAACCACCTTGAGAGAGTTCTCCTCCAGACAAGGAGGGGGTCTTTTTAGGTGCTATTTAGAGGGGGCGCTATAGACAGGTTTAACTGTATATATTGAGTAAGTACTTTTTAAGGTGTATGAGTTGGTAGACTCAATTGTACTCTGTACATTCCAGTAGATATGGCGCTGTTTGTTTTGTCTGATTTGTTGGTAAATGTTGGTGAAGTTATACGAGGGACTTTGTGTTATAATGTTTCAAAGATGGTGACAACCACTCATTGTCTGGCTGAAAAGAATTTATTTTACAGCAAGGAGTATTTACATATTGGAAGATTGCCATGGATTTGCATAGCGTTAAAAGATAATATTTACATATGAATGAAAATACACCTATCCCCGATTTACACGGTAGATACGTTCCTGAGAAAAACGTGTAAATCGGGGAATAGGTGTACACAGAAATAAAATGCATTGACAGGTTAAAATATGTAGTCAGCACATAAGCTCGGGATTCCTCGTGAGATGTGTACACAGCGCATGTGTTCAATCACAGTAGCATTTAGTATAGTGCGATAAAAAAAAAAACTTATTTGGAAACCGTGTAAAAGCGAAAACGTGTAAAACAAGTACCGTGTAAATCAGGGGATAGGTGTAGATAATCATATCAAATGGACAAAATGCTATGATAATTTACCATTTATCACAACAGTATTGTCAACCTGTTGGCATGCAAATATTGGAGCAAACACATATGTTATATATTTTAACTTTTTCTTATGAAGAACCACTCTTATATTGAACACACTTTATTTCTATTCATGTTAAAAAATAGAATAAAAGAAAGAATGTTGTACTAGATCTATCGCTGGATGATTAAAATGAAGAAGAAAGCATCTCTTGATTGTGCTATTGAACAATGCTGATGGCTTGTGCCATCTATCAGAATATAGATACCGACTAAGTCTTTAAATGATTCAGTTAACTCAAGGTAATAAGACCAAATCTAAATAAATAAATAGTGTGTGACGTTTCGGTAACAGCATTGTTACCGAAATGTCACACACTATTTATTTATTTGGATTTGGTCTTATTACCTTGTGTTTATAATCTATAATCCAAATTGGGCCTAATCGGTTCAGTTAACTGTTATTCCAATAGATGCCGCAAACAATCAATCAAGCATTCAGTTGTACAATCAGGAAATGCTGCACTTTTTTATTTAGTATTTTTTTAAATCTCCTTAAATCATCAATGTGTGTGTGATACTTTTTTAATTATTCTATTTTTTAATAGATTTTTTAATTTCAGTAAAAATAATAATAAAATTTGTAATTTTTGTCTTATATATCTGAAAATATTCATTGAAGTCTCTTTTAATGATTTTTTTCCCCTTTGTTGTCTGATGGTATAGCAATCCATTACTAGAATTGTCCCAACAATGCAGTTGGGTTTGTACACACCCTCATTGTTTTCTTCTCCATTATTATTTTTGTGTTTTTGATTACTAAAAGATGTTAAACATTGAATGATGCCATTTCTGATAGTTAGTAACCTATATCCATTTAATTGTTTACCTTTTTTTTTAAAGTGATTTATTTAACTTTTTTTTTTTTTTCAATTATTATTTTTTCTGGCAATATATATAATTTTTTACAGTTTTAATTGCATATATATTTTTTTCAAAGTGTTTTTTTTATAGATAATATTCTATTTTTTAAATAATGAAAATGATAAAATGTCACATTTTTTTTCTTTGTTAAACAAGTACATATGAAAAATAAAATGTTAATATATTAATTTAATTTAACTTTTTTTTTGTTATTTTTTTTGTATGGGTGTTTGGGGATTTTTTTTTTATATGCTTAAAATCTTTTTTTTTTTGTATAACTTGGAAAACACTCATAAATTAGTTTTTTTTTTACAGATAAATAAAGTTTATATTTAATACTTTTTGTTGTTGTTATTTGTGTTTCCATTTTTTAAATTCTTTTAACTTTAAAAATGAATGTATGTGGAAATTCTTTTTGAATCTCTAATGAGCAACATATCTATTATAAACACAAGGTAATAAGGCAAGGTGTTGTTTTGGTAACATCGTTGTTATAACAGTGTCTGTTACCGAAACATCACACACTATTTATTTATTTGGATTTGGCCTTATTACCTTGTGTTTATAATCTATAATCCAAATTGTGTTTTATCACATCTAATATATATAAATCAATGAAGAGTATATTATTATAAATAAAAATATTTTCTGCTTGATTTTTGATTATCTTGACGATTATGCTATGATAAGGCAGTCATGGTTAAAATCTTGAAAGTATAATAAAAATAGTGAAGATTAGAAATAGCTTTAATTGATATTATGGAATATAGAAAAAAAACATAATTTGATGAAAGTACTGCCTGGCTTAAAGCGTAAAAAAAGAACAACAAAAAAAAAACGTATTTACATAATTTACAAAATGTTTGAGCCGGCTATCGGGAAACAACAACAATCGGTCTTATATAGGGAAAGTCCCGACATCTGGTGGTAGATTTAAACAGAATATTTGAATCTATGAAATATATTTTTTATATAACATATATATAATGGAAATCATACTGAAACACAGGCAAGGTGAACTGACTTCTTTGATTACAGTGGATATAGCAGGTGCATTTGACAATGCATGGTGTCCAGCAATTATAAAAAGACTTATAATGTTATAATAAAAATATAATTATAATATAATGTTCCCATCTATATATATAAATATAAGCATTTTTAAAGTTTTAAGTGATGGTAAATGGTCATCTCAGGTCTCTAAGGATGATGTCTGTTCGTGATTCAATTTTCCACATTATTTTACACATTTTTCCAGTAATTTTATTCAACCAAGTATCTCTATCCATATTTACAGCCCTGAACTGCAAGGCTGGATCTTCAGGCGAGGCCTGAATGATAACGCCCTGGCCATCCTAGTGTCTACCAAGACATATCTCTATAAGTATCAACATTGAACTGAGAGTCCTTGTCTGGAGGAGGACTAGATGGAACTCTTCCTGAGAACATCTGTTTATATTTTATCACCAAATTGTGAATAATCACATTTATAAACACAAGGTAATAAGACCAAATCCAAATAAATAAATAAATAGTGTGTGATGTTTCAGTAACAGCGTTGTTACCATCTTCAGACAAAAGTACTGAATCTATTCATTCAGCACTTTTGTTTGAAGATGGTAACAACGCTGTTACCGAAACGTCACACACTATTTATTTATTTGGTCTTATTACCTAGTGTTTATAATCCAAATTGTGCCATATCAATCACATTTATCTTTGATAAAGCACAATTTGGATTATAGATACAATAAGACCTTAATCCAAATAATTTAATGGCGTGCAATGTTTCGGCAACAGCATTGTTACCCCTCATCATCAAACAAAAGAATAAAATCCATTTTATTATTAAATTATTTGGATTGGGTCTTATTTTCTTGTATCCACATTTATTTTTGTTTAATTTCTCTTTGATTTTTTTTATAACAATTAACTAAGAATGTCAATTATTTTTTTTACTTATCCTTAGAATATCAATAAAATTGATAAGACACAATTTGGATTATAGATTATAAACCCAAGGTAATAAGACCAAATCCAAATAAATAAATAGTGTGTGATGTTTTAGTAACAGCGTTGTTACCGAAACGTCACACACTATTTATTTATTTGGATTTGGTCTTATTACCTTGGGTTTAATGTCAATATAATATTTTGAATTGTCAAAAATAAAGAAAGCATATCCTGACCAGGAGCACATGTGCTTTACAGAAGGCAGAGCGCCATCTGGTGGAACAGAAATCAACTAAACATTGATTTAGCCTGTTCCCTGATATTTGGTCAACCCAATTTCTTGATAAATCAAGAAAAGACATCCACGAACGCGTTTGCGCTTTTGGTGCTCGTCAGCGTGGAGTAGGCAGTACCACTGCGATCAAAAAGATTTTTTGGTCCCAGAGGCTTCTGGAAAAATGAAGAATTGGGTATTTAAGTTTTTTTTTTCATTGAATTGTCTATAACTATCTAACCCTATTTGGGTTATTTTAAACTGATTGGTACAAAACAAGAGGTGGGATTATTCATAATAGATTTGAAGATAGGTCAACGTCCACTTTCTGTAATAATAAAGCACAATTCGGTTTATAGATTATAAACACCCCAGCGAACAGCTCTGTCACAGTGCAATGGCTTCCAGCTCACGTTGGAATTTCTGGAAATGAGCTAGCAGACTCTCTGGCAAAGTCAGGAGCTCTTGGCCTACCTAAGACCAGGAAATCTACCACCCAACTAGACAAATGAGACCTCCTTCGTACCATCAAAATCCAATGCCTTCAGGAATGGAAATCTAACGCTGCACATGACTGGTACAGAGCAGGAGGGACAAACACCAGCTCTGTCCTCCCAAGAGAACAACAGTCTTTGATTTCCAGACTTAAGTCTGGTCATCTACAGACAATGACTTTCCAGAATGGTTGCAAGGTTTTCCCACTATGTACTAAGTGCAATTCTCAGCCTGCAACCCCAAAACACATTATTGACTGTATTGATTCATCCATTGATGAGCTCTACTCTTCCCCGGCAGACACCATCAAAGGTCTCGAGCTTTACAAGCTTGATACGCTAAAATGATTTAAGTATGAAAGAAGAAGAAATTATAAACACAAGGTAATAAGACCAAAACCAAATAAATAAATAGTGTGCAATGTTTTGGTAACAATGCTGTTATCGAAATGTCACACACTATTTATTTATATGAATTTATATGAAAGAAGAAGAAATTATAAACACAAGGTAATAAGACCAAAACCAAATAAATAAATAGTGTGCAATGTTTTGGTAACAATGCTGTTATCGAAATGTCACACTATTTATTTATTTGAATTTAGTCTTATTACCTTGTGTCCACTTTCTGTAGATAACTGTTATGTTACTTCTCTTTACCTATCTGGGGGAGAATCCTGTATGGGACAATTGTTCTTAATAAAGGCTTTTTGTTGTTAATAATATTAAACAATATCAAAAACCTTTGGCAATAATTTTCTTTATTAAAAACAGCGCAAGCTTATACTGTTCTTATTTTTGGAAGCAGGAGAATAGACATCCCAGAACAATTCAGTCATACTTCAAATCAAGATTAAATAGCTATTATTTAAAATATCTTCCCCCCCCCCCCATGTTCACTCTTAATTGTAACTTTACCTTCGTTGAGTCAATTCGAATGAAACCTGTTCTGGGGACCAATGTCCCGGTGTGGCACTGAATCATCCGCTGTTGCGACATCAGTGGTCTCTCTAGAAACTCTGGAGGGATTTCATCACGTTTCTATAAAGGGTAAATGAAAGAGTTTATTGTGTTTTCCTACATACTGTAACATAGGCTCTACTCTTCACTTTATTGTGTTTTCCCTACATACTGTAACATAAGCTCTACTTAGCTTCTTAAGCTCGCTACTTAAGCTTCTATAAATGTCCATCACCTTTGTGTGAGTCATTGTCCTTATATAAATTAGTGGAAAGTTTTACACTCAGAAATGGTGGAATATTATCAAATAACGTATGTGGCGCAGCAATGTACGAGGTGTGTTCAAAAAGTATCGCGAATTTTGAATTTTCGCGGGTTACGTATATTCGAATTTCAATCTTTTTGTGGCTTTATGTTGGTACTCATGTCTCTCACTTATGCCTACAAGCTCGGCCATTTTGAATGTTCACTTAATTGTTGACAGCTGCTTTGCTTGCAGGTATTTTGGATCGTCTTCGATTTTTACCTATTAAAAAAAATGGATCAAAGAACCTGTATCAAATTTTGTGTGAAAAACGAAATTAAGTGCGCGGATGCATTCCGAATGTTGACTGTGGCATACGGAGAAGTTACCTTGGACCGAAGAAACGTTTATCGGTGGTACAGAATGTTCTCAGAAGGCCGAGAAGATGTGAACGACGAAGAACGTGCCGGACGCCCGAGCACTTCAACAACAGACGAAAAAATTAATGAAGTGGAGAAAATGATATTGGCCAATCGTCGAATCACCGTTAGAGAAGTTGCTGAGGACCTAAACATATCGATTGGCTCGTGCCATTCGATTTTTATCAATGATTTGGACATGAGACGGGTCGCCGCGAAATTCGTACCAAAATTGCTCAATTGCGACCAAAAACAGCATCGCATGAACATTGCTAATGAGATGTTGGACTCTGTCCGCGACGACCCAAATTTGCTCCAGAGGGTCATAACTGGTGACGAAGCGTGGGTTTATGGTTATGACGTGGAAACCAAAGCTCAATCATCTCAATGGAAGTTGCCGCACGAACCAAGACCGAAAAAAGCGCGCCAAGTTCGGTCGAATGTGAAAGTTTTGCTGACAGTTTTCTTCGATTGCAGGGGCGTGATGCATCATGAGTTCTTGCCACAGGGTAGAACGGTCAATAAGGAATATTACCTGCAAGTTATGCGGAATTTTCGGGAAACAATCCGCCAGAAACGCCCGGATTCGTGGAAGAACAAAAATTGGCTTTTGCACCACGATAACGCCCCTGCTCACACATCGTTGCTTTTGCGCGACATTTTGGCCAAAAACAACACACTAATGATGCCGCGCAGCCACCGTATTCCCCAGATCTGGCCTCCTGTGACTTTTTCTTGTTCCCTAAACTGAAGAGGCCCATGAAAGGACGACGTTACGCTACGCTTGACGAGATAAAGACGGCATCAAAGGAGGAGCTGAAAAAGATTTTTTAAAATGATTTTTTGAAGTGCTTCGAAGATTGGAAAAACCGTTGGCACAAGTGTATAATATCTCATGGGGATTATTTTGAAGGGGACAAAATAGGTATTCATGAATAAATAAATAATTTTTGAAAAAACACAAAAGTCGCGATACTTTTTGAACACACCTCGTATATATTACCATCAGGACATCCTAAATGACAAGGAGAATAAAGGGCGCATCTGTTATCTCAAGGGCACACCTGTACAAACTCACCTTTTCAAATAAATGAACTTCTCGCACGACTCTCTGCCTTAACAATAACTGTGCACAGCAAATGAAAACATTAAGAATATTTCTTTCAAACATCAATCAAGCTTCTATATAACGGTACAGTAGAGCTTCACTCTAAAGGGCATCTAGTGGCAGAACCAAAGTGTGTCCTTTAGATTTTAAACAATTATAAGACCACACATTAATATAAGAGATAGAGTGTGAAAGATAAATATAAACATGGTGACTATAAACAATTATGTACATTTGAAGAGGCTCCCCCAACGAGGAAGAGTCCAGATAATGAGGGGGTCTTCGTTATCTCCCCTAATCTCAGGGCTCAGGAAAAACTTATAGGTGGATGTCTTGGTTGATGCGCGAATTGAGAAAATATTGTCCTTCAATTCTTGACCGAAAAGTGCTTTAGAAAGAGATGTCATCTTACCAGAGAGAGATTGAATAAACTTTTATTACATCGTTCATAAAAATTTATGGTGACAGATGAAAACTAAAGAAAATAATAACAAGAATGAATATAGATTGTTAAAACTATTTTACCGATCCTTTACTTTTGTACATAGAATGAAGGACTTAGGTGAAGGGAGACATCTACATGGACGGGGAAACTCCCAGCTGGGACCGATCAGGGCAAAGGTTGCCCGGGGAGGCAAAGTCAAGTGGACGTCTGGAATTTGGTTTTTTGTTCTGCAAGCCCCGGGACGGGGGCCATGTGGCGTCATCTTTTTTTCTTAGTTAGCAGCAGCGGACCAGGCGGAGCAGACGCGCCTGAGAAATATCCTACAAGCAGAGTCTTGTGGACGGAAAGACGTCTGAGAAGTATCCTACAAGCAGCGTCTTGTGGACGGAAAGACGTCTGGGAAGTATCCCACAAGCAGAGTCTCGTGGACGGAAAGGACGCCTTGAAGTATCCCACAAGCAGAGTCTCGTGGATGGAAAGGACGCCTTGAAGTATCCCACAAGCAGAGTCTCGTGGACGGAAAGGACGCCTTGAAGTATCCCACAAGCAGAGTCTTGTGGACGGAAAGAACGCCTTGGAAATCGCACAAGCCGCGACCAAGAGGAAGCTAAGCGAGCGACGGTGCTGCCACCCGAGGTACTGTGTGAACACAACGCCACCCCCCCCTGACACTTATTTTTATCTCCCTTCCCTAAGACTATTTTAATTTTACTTTAATTTTTTTGCTTAACCTTTTTTATCTTGTTTTTATGCCTAATTCTTTACATATAAGTATATAATAGTTTTTAGCCCTTTTTAATTTTTAAATAAAACCTTTTGTTATACTGTGTTTTATGTGCATTTATTTCCCCCATTGTTTTTCCTTTCAATCGATCACCCTTTTTTTGTTTTTTAAACGAACACGAACATAGATAATGAAATCTATACAGGCTTCATTGGTTTAGATCAAGGGCTACAAGACATCCTGAATTCGGATAGGTCCTTGGTTATAAATGGGTCTTTGTCTCCAACATGTTCAATTGCCATGTTGAGGAAATCTCGCAGAATTATCTTGTTTTCTGTCGAGAGTGTCTCAAAGAGTACCTCCCTCACATGCTGGTACCAGAGAGAGAGAGAGAGAATTGTATATAGAATTGTACGTTATTTTAAAGCACAACTGTTGAAGAGTACTTAGCAAGAAAGCTAGCCAAACATAATTCCATATAGAAACATATAGCGTTTTGATTAATATTAAATATGTCCAGGGTAGCCTAGTGGTCATGGCATCTGCCCGGTAAGCGGAAGGTCGTGGGTTCGATTCCCATCCCTTGACACTTTTTTTTATTTTATCCATTCTGACCAAAATCTATCCGTGAACTTCACACAGTGAACTTCATACAGACAGAATAAGGCAATTATATAAGTAGATGATAATTAAATAATAATAAAGAAATAGAGAGAGAGAGAGCAGCTAATTTGTAAAAATTTCCATTTTGTTGATGAAAACTGTCACTTGTATAAAGATGTCCGCTCATAGCAGTTCTACTATACTCATTAAAAATTTATAATTTAAAGTGTGTTTATAAATATAAATAAAGAAATTTACAATATTTTGGTCGTTTAAGAAAGCTTTATTTATCTTTGTACATTAAAGCATTTGGTCCATGCTACACAATAACCAACAAGAGAACATCATTTACAATCACAAATATATATTTCTTTAATCTAAAAACTATAAATTATACTATTAAAAAATATATAATATATGTAGAGAGATATATAAGCGATAGGCAATAGGAGAAATATAGTTATCCAAAATTTCAGAGTATCTAATTATATGCAAGAAGGCCAAAGAGATATCGTTTGTTTTAAAATTCCATAGAGTATACAAAAAGCCAAGATATATATATTTATATATAATATACTAAAAGAGGCATCAAGGCATTATCATAATATATGAGATCTTTAAAAATAAAATAGAGAAAAGGCAATATCAAAAAGGATAAGAAATATCAATTTGCAAGCAAGTTAGAACTTCAGCAAAAATCTGTGATGCTGAAAATAATACGCTTATTTATTTGTAATTTTAAATATGCTTTTATAGAATTTTAAACTATTGTACTTTATATTTATTTGTGTATATATTTATATATTATGAATATATAATTTATTTTAAGAACTTTTGATTTGATAAAAAGTTTGATTTTTAAAAAAATTAATCAGTATTTATTTTTAAATAGGTATATAATTTTCGTATATAATATATTATATTTCTCTATTTAAATATATATTTTAGATATTATTTTTTTGATATATTTTGTTAACACACAATTTGTAATTTAAGAATTGTTTTATAATTATTTTTTTTTCTTCAAAAATTTCCAATAGGTATTTTATCATTTAAAAAATAAATTTTACGAAGTTTAAAAAATATGCATCACAGAAGGTTGCTAGTTCTGTTCACAGAGGGCGTTCAACTCTCGCTGTGAGTACTGATGGGATTTTCTGTAATATTCATCTGCTTCTTATCGGCTGCTTGCTTTTTAGCTCCAGCTCTCAGCGATGCCAACGCCGCCGCTGAAATAAATCACAGAATAAACATATATTTATTTAATATTTTATATATTTAATATATAGAAAAAATGAAGTAAAATATATAATATTTTTACGAAATGAAACTAATTATATATAGTACTAATTTTACTTCCTCAAATAATAATAATAATAATAATAATAAAAACTTCCTACTATTCTGATTGTGATTAAAATATTAATAAGAGTGCCTTTGTTTGGAAGATAAAATTCGTTCTTAATAGTTTCATTTCGTGTAATACAGATGGCGTGTTATTGCCTTATGGTTATATTTTGTTTGTTTAAAATCGATATGTAAATATGTCCTATAAGCTTATGTCCATACTTTTCTTGAAAACCATTTCTGAGATTCCATCCTTCAGTGCTACGTATATAAGCAGAATCGTCAAATGTAGTATTAGAGCTCAGAGAAGCGGTCTGGTGGATTAAATTGGCGAAACCGCTGGGAGGGTTCACCACTGATGAGCCAAGCCCTCCCAATATATTTTTTTTCATCGCAGTAAGGACAGTATAAATTTGTATTATGTATAAAAGAAACATTCGTGCTTTTAAATCCTTTCATTTTATATGTATAGATGGCGCGTTATTGCTTTGTGTTGATATAAATATATGTATGAAGCATTAGCGCGACATATGTAATGCAGTGTAAGGGCAATAGAAAATTGTTTTAAAGAATGAGTTTCTTTTAAGAAAGATTATATTTAATATCTCTAGCTTTCGGTCTTAAAGAACGCCCTTCTACATGAGAACTATATTAAAATTGACTTAAAATAATAAGCAAATCTTTTAACTCATGAGAAATTTGAAGGATTTTTGAAATCATTTTAATTCAATTTTAATATACACTCATGGATAAAATTTAAGGAAGTTATATAGCTTTTAGCATGTAAATATAACGGGATTCAGACCAATAACTCTGAAAGATATTACAATGACCTTTATTGAAGACATACGAGATAACCAAGTGTAAACAAAATTGCATCTGTCTCCTTAACAAAAAAAAAAAAAAAAGACTGGCGAAATCAAAGACTTTCCTCTTATCCATGAGTATAGTTCTCCTGTAGAAGATCCTTCTCTTTAAGCCCGAAAGCAAGAGGTATCAAATATATTTTTAAAATAAATTCATCTCTAGTTGGTTTATTTTTCTTCTTAATTAAATAGAAGGGATTAATGTATTGTATTCTGTAGTTAAGACATATAGCTATATAATTGAATATTACGATGCACTAGCGCGCCATCTGTTATCAAATTACGAAACTATTTTAGACGCGTAAGATTCTTTTTAAAATAAAACAATTTCTACTACCCTTTATGCAATGGAAAAATTAAAGGGAGGACTTGGCTCATCAGTGGTGAACCCTCCCAGCGGTTTCGCCAGTTTAATCTACCATACCGCTGTTATATTGCATTTTTGGAACTTCCTTTTATAGTGATACTGAGATGCTTGACTCTTCGAATGGGTATTTTAGTTGAACTATGGACATAAGCTTTTAAGGACAGCAGAATTACATATAATTATAAATATATAATATGCTTCGAGCAATTGCTCTTCCAGTTTCGTAATTTGATAATTGAATATAAATCGTTTGGTGTTTCTTGTCCAACTCACCATCGATAGTTCCAGCTGCAGACGATTTTCTGCGGAACATTCCAGTACCTGGGCATACACAGAGTAAGGTTACATTAAAGGTTAAATAGTTAAACTAGTGGAACACGAATCAACTAAATGTTGATTTAGGTTTGTTCCATGATATTCGGACAACCCATTTTCTTGATGAATCAAGAAAAGCCATTCACCAAAGAAATTAGTTATATATAATAATAAATGTTATTTTATTTTGATAGAAAAAAAATATTTTTACACATAGTACAAAATAATTGTAAATATAAAATAGGCGTTATTGATAATATTAAAAATATTTACCCTTATTTTACAAAATTTATTTTGTCCATAATATAAATATATATTTGAAAAAATAGAGCAATCCACATATTATATTATTTTAAAATGCCTATTTTGAATCATAAAGTTTTATTTCCGATATTTCGTGTGGCAACTCGCCAAACTTCTTCGGGGAACAAGATCGTTTTGAGAAGCTCGCGTATCAATTCACGAGTATGTACAACGAGTATAATTATCACAAAGCAATAACGCGCCATCTATACATATAAAATAAACGGACTTAAAAGCGCGAATGTTTCTTTTAAACATAATACAAATTTCTACTGTCCTTACTGCAATGAAAAATATATTGGGAGGGCTTGGCTCATCAGTGGTGAACACTCCCAGTGGTTTGGCCAATTTAATCCACCAGACCGCTTCTCAGAGCTCTAATACTGTATTGGATCATTCTGCTTTTATATGCTACACTGAAGGATGGAATCTTAGAAATGGTTTTTAAGGGAGGGTTCACCACTGATGAGCCAAGCCCTCCCAATATATTTTTTCATTGCAGTAAGGACAGTAGAAATTTGTATTATGTTTAAAAGAAACATTCGCGCTTTTAAGTCCTTTTATTTTATATGTATAGATGGCGCGTTATTGCTTTGTGTTAATTTATGCCTAACTGGCCTTGTCTTTATTGTTTGCTGAAGAGCATTGCTCGAAGCAAATATTTGAATGTAATTCTACTGTCCTATAAGCTTATGTCCATAGTTTACTTGAAAACCATTTCTAAGATTCCATCCTTCAGTGTAGCATATAAAAGCAGAATGATCCAATACAGTATTAGAGCTCTGAGAAGCGGTCTGGTGGATTAAATTGGCGAAACCGCTGGGAGGGTTCACCACTGATGAGCCAAGCCCTCCCAATATATTTTTTCATCGCAGTAAGGACAGTAGAAATTTGTATTATGTTTAAAAGAAACATTCGCGCTTTTAAGTCCTTTTATTTTATGAGTATAATTATATTTATAAACATGCATATTTTAGATTTTAGATATTTTAAATTTTATAGCAGTTGTACATACTCGTGAATTGATACGCGAGCTTCACAAAACAATCTTGTTCCCCGAAAAAGTTTGGCGAGTTGCCACACGAAATATCGGAAATAAAACTTTATGATCCAAAATAGGCATTTTAAAATAAATATATACGTATATACATTTTTTTCTCCCTCCCCATTGAATATAGCCAAAAAATATTTTTTAAATTTAATTCTATTGACGTTATGTGGCGCTAAGTTTGTTGTTGACATAAATATGTTGGAATACCTTGAAAAATGTTGGCGTTCAGTTAACTGAAATATTGGTAAATAAATTATATTTGATCAAATATATGCCTTTTTAATTAAATAATAATAAATAAATAAAAACATACATACGTTGATCTTAATATATGAACTAGCCAATGTACCCGGCTTCGCTAGGTTTTAACCTGAGTGAAAGTTTGCCTAACGAACATTTGATATAAAAAATAAAAATATAATAAATAATATAATATAAAATATAAAAGATAAAATAATACAATACTTAATAAAAAATAGATAAAATATTATAATAAATAAATGAAAGAGAGATAAAGAAATATTTATACGTTTAAAAAATAAGTGACAGGATATTTTTCCTTCAAATAAATAAATATCAAACGAAACAAAAAAAGACTCACCAATATCGTTTGGTCCGGGTGTGGCAATAGAGGATCTTCGTCGTGACAGATTGGCAGCTGCAAATATTCCATCAACAGTTTAGCCTGGATTTTGACATCACATCGTGATACATCATTTTCTTCAATGTCATCTTTATTTAGAAGGTAACAAACCCTGTCAAATTCGAATAGATCACGTTTAATAATAAGATTGTCCCAAAAGTTCATGTTTTTCTTAAAACGTTATTTTCCTTATTATTTAGCGAATAATATTATTACAGCGAATACATAATAATACAATTCCTTTATACATAATACAAATACATTATACATAACGGCGAATAATATTGGTATTTCAATTTTTTGCAAATGTTTACGAACTTTTAGGACAACATTGTACAGTAGAACTTGGATAATTCGAACTTCTTTAATTCGAAAACCTCTTTAATTCGAATATTTTCTTGGTCCCTAGAAGCCTTAAGCCTTTATTCAAAACATCTTTAATTCGAATTTTTGGATAATTCGAATTTTTTTACGGTCCCTTGGGGTTCGAATTATCCAAGTTCGACTGTATTTATAAAATAAAAGGATTTAAAAGCGTGAATGTTTCTTTATACATAAAACGAACTTCTACTGTCTTTACTGCGATGAAAAAATATATTGGGAGGGCTATGAAAAATCGCAGTAAGGACAGTAGAAGTTCGTTTTATGTATAAAAGAAACATTCGCGCTTTTAAATCCTTTTATTTTATATGTATAGATGGCGCGTTATTGCTTTGTGTTAATTTATTCCTAACATTGTATTTATTAGAAATAAAAACATTAAAAAGGAATGTTGAAAGGAAATATAAAATAAACATCTATTGTCATTACTGCGATAAAAATATTGGGAGGGCTTAGATCAATTAGTGAACCTCACAGCGGTTTCACTAATTTAATGAGATGTCTTTTTCTTTAAAAAACATTTTGTTTCGCTTAAAATAATGATAAAAAACTTAGTATTTGATCGTATATAACTTATTGGGGGATTGATTACACACACGCTAACCATTTATCACTCTATGCCCTGCTGTCATAAACGGGGAAAAGTAGACACATAATAGATTTATACAAATTTTGTGAGAAGGCGAGAAGGATGAGAAACATTCACAATTTATCACAGATCATGGAAATTTCAGGTTTTTTCTTAAGAAAATTCAGGCTGTGCAAGATTCGACATGTTTCTGTGGATTGGGGGAACAAACTTCAATACATCTCTTGCTAGAGTGCCCTGTCTTTCAAGATTACAGAGTCAACAACGATTTAATAGCTTTAGGCCCTAGTGATTTAATTTCAAGTAAGGACACATATATAAAATTTAATTTCCTTTGTAAATATATTTTGGATTTCATTAAGAAAAATGGTCTTTGATGTAACGATCTCAAGGAAATATTGGACATATCTTGTGGTTGTAAACAATATATAGGTGTATGCGTGTATATGTGTGTATATATGTATTTATTTAAATTTAATGATGTAACTGCAAATAAAATCTAAAGAATATCTCTATATGTAAATAATATTTATGAATCTTTCTAAGTTACTTTCTGCGTATCTTTCCAAGTTGAATATTTTCTTTGTTATATTTGTATGTACATTCAGCGCAAGTGTCCCTAGGGGGACATAGCGTTTTGAATTGAAATAAATAAATGTGTAAATAAGTTTTCCTTTTTTTGGGGGGCTCATGCTAATACTGAATTGTATATTGTAAAGATAGAGGCTGCCTGGCCGACATTCATAGTTCTTCAAATTAAAGACACTTCGGCCAGTAAATCTTTTTTATTGTCTCGACGTTTCGACAAAAATATTTTGTTCTCGTCAGGAGCGAACAAAAATTAAAACATTTGGCAAAGCGTTAGAAATTATTCTCTATATATAATTTCCAACGCTTTGCCAAATGTTTTTGTTCGCTTCTGACAAGGAGAAAATATTTTTGTCGAAAAGTCGAGACAATAAAAAAGATTTACTGGCTGAAGTGTCTTTTATTTGAAGAACTATGAATTGTATATAGTACTTGATTTTATGTTCAATTAAAACCATTGTTATAATGGGAGAATTCTGTATGGGGTTTGATCCTTAATAAAGGGTTTTGTGTGTGTGTGTGTGTGTGCATAGAGTCAAACGTCACGGGGCCAAGTTAGGTACAGTAAACATTAAAATTTGACTCACCGTATCCAATGCCTTGCAAGAAGAGATGTAAGGCTTCACACACCTTGATGGGCTGTTCCTCCAATGGCATACCGCAGTCTGACAGCTGTCACATACACTCTTGGTGATATCGCCTGATTGCCGACCATCCTACTGTGTGACATTGTCCTCGACATTGTCATTAACCATGTTCCGAACATGAACTCCCCAAATGGCAGGGATCTGTCAAGACTCAAGTCACACACACTCTTGGTGACATCGCCTGATTGCCGACCATCCTACTGTATGACATTGTCCTCGACATTGTCATCAACCATGTTCCGAATATGAACTCCCCAAATGGCAGGGATCTGTCAAGACTCAAGTCACATACACGCTTGGTGACATCGCCTGATTGCCGACCATCCTACTGTGTGACATTGTCCTCGACATTGTCATCAACCATGTTCCGAACATGAACTCCCCAAATAGCAGGGATCTGTCAAGACTCAAGTCACATACACTCTTGGTGACATCGCCTGATTGCCGACCATCCTACTGTGTGACATTGTCCTCGACATTGTCATCAACCATGTTCCGAACATGAACTCCCCAAATGGCAGGGATCTGTCTAGATTCAAGGCGGCTTTAAGCTCCTGACGAAATCCGGACGTGGCTTCGGAGAGGGCTACGTCTATTGTAAATATATCTCTCTTCATTATTCCTACCATTATTATTACCTTATAAATCCCTTTGAGTGTAAAGATTGACGAGATGTCAATAAAGTTGTTTAATTGTCACATCCTGCTGTGTGACACCTCTCTTTATAAAACTTGAATTATCTACTGAACTATCTTGTAGAGTATTGTGATGTAGGCCTGGGCTAAATCATCAATATTTGGCAAGACCCAACCTGGGATCAAATTCAAAATTGGACCCTTTTTTTCTTCTAAATAATGATAATAATAATAAAAAAAGATTCAATGTGTGTGTATGGCTCCCGCGTGGTGCGCTTACAGTTTTTTATCCCTAGTACACATGGTACAGGCTATGATAACCATGGTGGGTAGTTAGCGACTGCTTTTACTGTAAGGGCATCACATGTCTACATATGTGAAAAGCAGTTCAACTTTGCACTTACAAATCTGCTAGAGCCTCGTTTTGTTACTTGCACTCGCTGGTGGAGTTGGACTTTTGCAAGAATCGGGGGCCATTAGGGCATATATATATGAAAAAAATTCTTTTTGGTCGCAGTGGTACAGCCTATTCCACGTTGACGAGCGCCAACAGCGCGAAACGCGTTCGTGAATGGCTTTTCTTGATTTATCAAGGAATTGGGTTGGCAAAATAGCAGGGAACAGGCTAAATCAATGTTTAGTTGATTTCTGTTCCACCAGATGGCGCTCTGCCTTCTGTAAAGCACATGTGCTCCTGGTCAGGATATGCTTTCTTTATTTTAAAGATATATATAGTAAAGCTAATATTTCGTATCAATTTATCAGCACCAGACATCACAAATAGGAGGATGCTATAAAGCCATGTGAAGCCGTACATGGTGTTATGAAAGAGGACGATACCTTCATCCAGGTAGACTTGGCCGGCAGCAGACGGCTGTTCATGGTCAGAGTGTCCTCCAGATGTGGGGAGTTGGCCCCAGCCATGACCAGAACATGGCATCTGTACAGATGGTTCCACTTAATTGGAACATTCATCGTGTGTGTGGGAATACAACTCTTCCAAAATTACAAATAAGTTATATTACTATATGAAAAAACAATAGAAAAAAAAAAAGATAAGTGGGTCAGGTGTTGATTTCAAAAATAAAGAAGGCATCTCCTGACCACGAGCACATGTGCTTTTTAGATGGCAGAGCGCCATCTAGTGGAGCAAAAATAAACTAAACGTTTATTTAGCTTGCTCCGTGATATTTGGCCAAACCAATTTCTTGATAAATCAAGAAAAGCCATCCACGAACGCGTTTCGCGCTGTTGGCGCTCGTCAGAGTGGAGAAGGCTGTAACCACTGCGACCAAAAATATTTTTTGGTCCCAATGGCTTCCCGAAAAATCAAGAAATGGGTATTTAAGGCCAAATTTGCGTAAAGACGCTTAACACATGAAAAAACAATAGAAAAAAATAAAAGATAAGTGGGTCAGGTGTTGATTTCAAAAATAAAGAAGGCATCTCCTGACCACGAGCACATGTGCTTTTTAGAAATTGGGTTGGCCAAATATCACGGAGCAAGCTAAATAAACGTTTAGTTTATTTTTGCTCCACTAGATGGCGCTCTGCCATCTAAAAAGCACATGTGCTCGTGGTCAGGAGATGCCTTCTTTATTTTTGATATATTACTATATATACAATTAGATTATGATGTATTAGCGCGCCATCTGTTATCAAAATGGTAGATTAAACTGGCGAAACCGCTGGGAGGGTTCACCACTGATGAGCCAGGCCCTCCCTTTAATTTTTTTCATTGCAGTAAGGACAGTAGAAATTGTTTTATTTTAAAAAGAATCATACGCTTCTATAATAGTTTTGAATTTTGACTATATATACAGTTAAACCTGTCTATAGCGCCCCCTCTTGGTACTCACGAAAATAAGGTGTTATAGAGAGGGGATGCTATAGACAGGTCACTTTTAATGTAAATCGCATCGTACTACGTATTTAAAATCGAGCGCTATAGAGAGGGAGATGCTATTTAGAGGGGACGCTATAGACAGATTTAACTGTATATACATTCATTCTGAAAATAGAGAACAATCCATATTTAAATCTCTATATAATAAAATGACATATATTGGCAAATAAATCTTTTATTCAATCTAATATATATACCTTTTTATTATATACTAGCGGATGTGCCCGGCTTCGCCCGGGTTTTACCCGAGTGAATGTTTGTCTAACGAACATTTGTTAAAACAATTCTCTATAAACTTATAAAACGTACTCGGCTTCGCCCGGGGTTTTACCCGAGTAAAGGTTTGTCTAGCGAACATTTGTTAAAACAATTCTCTAAAAACTTATTAAAAAATAAAAAAAGATATATTTTGATAATTTGAAACTCGTAAATTTGAATCTCTCGATAAAGTGAACATTTTTTCCCGGTCCCTGTGTGCCTTGTCATCCTGAATTTTGTCTTTCCTAATTTTCTACATTAGAAAATCATAGTTTTATCTAGTGAACATTTTTTCCCGGTCCCTTGAGAAATACTCGATAAGTTGAATAAAATCAATATTAATTGGTTCCCTCAGTAATTGGAAGTTAAAGGAATAGTATCTTCGCCTTGGAATTGTATCATTATTCTTGTCGCAAATAAATTGCCGTGTCATCCTGAGATAATCTTACTTTTGATAAATAATCTTTAAGATAACAAACTTAGTGATAAGAAAACTTGTTATCATCGTCACAATGGGGGCGCTGCTTGCGAGTTAAATCTACAAATCTGCAAATAACTCTAAGGATATTCAAGATATTCATGAAATTATTTTTCAAAAACCTTCCCGGTGATATACCTAATAATATCCCAAAATTTCACGGCGATTGGATGTATGGTTTTTGAATCTATAGAGTACAGACAGACAGACAGACAGACATTCAATTTTATATATATATAGAGATATAAATGAGTTTTAAAAATTGTAAAAAAAAAAAATGCATCGGCCGGGAATCGAACCCGGGCCGCCCGCGTGGCAGGCGAGCATTCTACCACTGAACCACCGATGCTTAAAAAAATGGCCATATTTAGGTATTCATTCCATTCCGGATTAGTCCGCGTAAAAAAAGTTCTTCAAATGAAAAAAAGAAATAGCCAAAAATACTAATCAAAATGCAGCCGAAAATTTTCCTCAGGTTTATAAAAAGCGACATGCAAAATTTGGTACCAATTGGTTCAGTAGTTTTTGAGTTTATCGCGAAACAGACAGACAGACAGAAATTGAATTTTATATATATATATATATATATATAGAGATTTACTCTTCATATTGTTGGCTTTTTATCTTACATTCATTCTTCATTGTTGGCTTTTTATATTACATTCACTCTTCATTGTTGGCTTTTTATCTTACATTCACTCTGTTGGCTTTTTATATTACATTTACTCTTCATTGTTGGCTTTTAATCTTACATTCACTCTCCATTGTTGGCTTTTTATATTATACTAGACGAATGGCCCGGGCAACGCCCGGGTTTTACCCGAGTGCGTATATATTTTAAAAACGTTTTAATTCAAATACTATTCGTTACAATTATAAATTGGCGCCATGGATGTCACTCTTGTGAAACGTCCCGTTCCAAACTGTGTGTTTTTAAAATGTTTTAATTAAAATACTATTCGTTACAATTATAAATTGGCGCCGTGGATGTCTCTCTTGTGAAACGTCCCGCCCCAAACTGTGTGTGTCTTGAAAATATAAAAATAAAAATGTGAATTTTCATAAAGATTTCATCATGTCGATTTTTTTTTTTGCATTTCACCTACTAAATCGATAGAGATAATTACATTTGCAACATGAACTTAGGTATATTGACTAAATAGAAAACTGCATAGTAATAAAGATCATTTTTTAAAGGCACCATATCGTTTTTTTTTCAATAAAATCGAAACAAAAATTAACGATAAATAACGATAATTGCCTTAAAAAGAAATTGCCTTAAAAAAAAAAAAGAAACATTCGCGGTGATTTTGTCTTGCATTCGTTTATACAATTATTATATACGAATGACCCGGGCAACGCCCGGGTTTTACCCGATTAAATGCTTTTATTCAAATACTATTCGTTACAATTATAAATTGGCGCCGTGGATGTCATTCTTGTATAATATATAAATGAGTTTTAAAAATTGTAAAAAAAAAAAAAAATGCATCGGCCGGGAATCGAACCCGGGCCGCCCGCGTGGCAGGCGAGCATTCTACCACTGAACCACCGATGGTTATGAAAATTCCCATCCGTGAGCTTCAGACAAACGAACAAACAGACAGAATAAGGCAAATATATAAGTAGATTTACTATTCATTGTTGGCTTTTTATCTTACATTCACTCTTCATTGTTGGCTTTTTATCTTACATTCATTCTTCATTGTTGGCTTTTATCTTACATTCACTCTTCATTGTTGGCTTTTTATCTTACATTCATTCTTCATTGTTGGCTTTTTATATTACATTCACTCTTCATTGTTGGCTTTTTATATCATATAGAAAATCATAGTTTTATCTAGTGAACATTTTTCCCGTGTCACATTGCCGTGTCATCCTGAGATAATCTTACTTTTGATAAATAATATTTAAGATAACAAACTTAGTGATAAGAAAACTTGTTAACATCGTCACAATGGGGGCGCTGCTTGCGAGTTAAATCTACAAATCTGCAAGTAACTCTAAGGATATTCAAGATATTCATGAAATTATTTTTCAAAAACCTTCCCGGTGATATACCTAATAATATCCCAAAATTTCACGGCGATTGAATGTATGGTTTTTGAATCTATAGAGTACAGACAGACAGACAGACATTCAATTTTATATATATAGATACATTCATGGACAAAACTTAAGGAAGTGGAAAGTCTTTGATATCGCCGGTCATCTATTTTTTTTTGAAGGAGACATAGGCAATTTTGTTCACACTTGGTTATCTTGTGTGTCTTCAATAAAGGACACTGTAATATCTTTCAGAGTTATTGTCTGAATTCCGATATACATGCCTAAAAGGTACAACTTCCTTAAGTTTTGTCCATGAGTGTATTGTCTGAATCCCGATATACATTCTAAAAGGTACAACTTCCTTAAGTTTTGTCCATGAGTGTATTGTCTGAATCCCGATATACATGCTAAAAGGTACAACTTCCTTAAGTTTTGTCCATGAGTGTATTGTCTGAATCCCGATATACATGCTAAAAGGTACAACTTCCTTAAGATTTGTCCATGAGTGTATTGTCTGAATCCCGATATACATGCTAAAAGGTACAACTTCCTTAAGTTTTGTCCATGAGTGTATTGTCTGAATCCCGATATACATGCTAAAAGGTACAACTTCCTTAAGTTTTGTCCATGAGTGTATTGTCTGAATCCCGATACACATGCTAAAAGGTACAACTTCCTTAAGTTTTGTCCATGAGTGTATTGTCTGAATCCCGATATACATGCTAAAAGGTACAACTTCCTTAAGTTTTGTCTATGAGTGTATTGTCGGAATCCCGATACACATGCTAAAAGGTACAACTTCCTTAAGTTTTGTCTATGAGTGTATTGTCGGAATCCCGATACACATGCTAAAAGGTACAACTTCCTTAAGTTTTGTCCATGAGTGTATTGTCGGAATCCCGATACACATGCTAAAAGGTACAACTTCCTTAAGTTTTGTCCATGAGTGTATTGTCGGAATCCCGATATACATGCTAAAAGGTACAACTTCCTTAAGTTTTATCCATGAGTGTATTGTCGGAATCCCGATACACATGCTAAAAGGTACAACTTCCTTAAGTTTTGTCCATGAGTGTATTGTCTGAATCCCGATACACATGCTAAAAGGTACAACTTCCTTAAGTTTTATCCATGAGTGTATTGTCGGAATCCCGATATACATGCTGAAAGGTACAACTTCCTTAAGTTTTGTCCATGAGTGTATTGTCTGAATCCCGATATACAGGCTAAAAGGTACAACTTCCTTAAGTTTTGTCCATGAGTGTATTGTCTGAATCCCGATATACATGCTAAAAGGTACAACTTCCTTAAGTTTTGTCCATGAGTGTATTGTCTGAATCCTGATACACATGCTAAAAGGTACAACTTCCTTAAGTTTTGTCCATGAGTGTATTGTCTGAATCCCGATATACATGCTAAAAGGTACAACTTCCTTAAGTTTTGTCCATGAGTGTATTGTCTGAATCCCGATATACATGCTAAAAGGTACAACTTCCTTAAGTTTTGTCCATGAGTGTATTGTCTGAATCCCGATAAACATGCTAAAAGGTACAACTTCCTTAAGTTTTGTCCATGAGTGTATTGTCTGAATCCCGATATACATGCTAAAAGGTACAACTTCCTTAAGTTTTGTCCATGAGTGTATTGTCTGAATCCCAATATACATGCTAAAAGGTACAACTTCCTTAAGTTTTGTCCATGAGTGTATTGTCTGAATCCCGATATACATGCTAAAAGGTACAACTACCTTAAGTTTTGTCCATGAGTGTATTGTCTGAATCCCAATATACATGCTAAAAGGTACAACTTCCTTAAGTTTTGTCCATGAGTGTATTGTCTGAATCCCGATATACATGCTAAAAGGTACAACTACCTTAAGTTTTGTCCATGAGTGTATTGTCTGAATCCCAATATACATGCTAAAAGGTACAACTTCCTTAAGTTTTGTCCATGAGTGGATATAAACAGACTCAACGTGTAATATAGTTGTATCTTAGATCTGGTAGATTAAATTGACGATATCGCTGGGAAGGTTCATCACTGAGCCAAGCCTTCCTAATTCTTTCATATTCAGTTTAATAATTTTGAAAATAGAGCAATCCATAAATAAATCTTTAATTAAAAAGGCATATATTGGATCAAAATATTATTTATTTTACCTTCTTGCAAGGCGTTAGAGCGTAAATAAATTATATTTTGTCAGTTTTAAAATTTGCAAAATAATTTGGTCCATTATTTAAACGAATAAAAAAAGTATTAGCGTTAAATAGTTTCACCCTCTACACCTACAGAGGTCGCTGTGTGTAGTGTTTAGAGAGACATACACAATACTTACTTGAAGTTTTTCCCTTTCTTGTCCCCATCACGGCTCACAGGGAGATCGGTACGTCTGTGAACAGAAAACATACGTTAATATCATTTGTCAAGAAATAGTCTTCTTTCTTATCTCCACTCAATCATATTAGGGTAATCAAGCTTTGATAACCATCATGACTGGGTGAAGTAGAATGTGTCTGCCTTTGTCATTAAGACTGGGAGCACTACTCAGTGGAAGGCAGACTTAGCTTTAAAAGAAATGGCCGCCTCTGACATGAGGAACAGACAACATGTGCAGCCGCTCCTAACATGGAGTACAAACGCTGCTCATCCTGTATCCCTGGATAAGGAGCCCTTACAGGGTACTATCAGCCGGACCAGCTGAGCCCAGGTTTTTTAGTGAGCTTGTTACTGCTCCCCCTCCTCCTTTTTCATACCGGATTTGGGACCGGTAAAGGCGGAGTTCCAAGAAATAGTAAAAATACAAACAATAAATGAAATAAGTAAAAAGATAAAATAGAAGACTTAGACTATACAATTAAAGAAAGAGAACTACATAGTGTAAACAAAATTGACTGTCTTCTTAAAAAAAGATAACCGTTGACATCAAACACTTTCCTCTTCTTTTAGTTTTGTCCATGAGTTATTATACTGACGAGTTAAAAAATCCTCGAATCGTTAAAAAAATATAAAAAAGAATTATTTTATTATAGGAATTTCCTTTCTTTCTTTTTCAGAATTCCAAACATATCAAGTAACATTATATAAAAGGGCGTACCTGGATCTGTAATATATATATATATATATATATATATATATATATATAGATGGAAAATTTGCCGGGAGGAAATTAAACCATGGAAGCAATGGTCGCCTCTCCCGTCAAAATAAACTTCAGAAACTGACGCCATCTATTTTAAGAAAAAAATTTTTTTTTTACAGATCCAGGTACGCCCTTTTATATAAGTTTAATTAATGGATCGCCTTTTGACTCAAAATATCAAGTAACGTTATAAAAATAAATTAGATTTCTCTTTAAAGTTAAATAGACTATTGAAGAAATTTCTTACTTGTGTAACAAAAAGTCTACTTACACACCCAGGATGGGTATCAACAAAAACAAACCCATCAACAAAGTCATCCAGATAACGTTGGCCAATAAAAAACGCTAAGAGAGAGAGAGATCCTTTTTATCTTAACCAATAAGGAAGAGCAATCTTTATAATGAAAGAGTCAGGAGGTCGTTTTATTGGTTGGAAATGGACCAATGCCAGATGTTTTATGATTCGTTTGACCCATAGGATACTCTTCTATGTAAGTGGAATTATTGATGGGTTGTTATCCATAGAGGCTATTAATGTTTTCTTACATCAAACTAACTTGAAACAACGAAAATTGGGGGGGAAGAAACATATGCTAAAGATACAATTTGGAACATAACATTCTACAAAGCAATAACGCACTATATATATACTGCAAATAACAACATTAAGACGTTAATGATTCTTTTAGACATCAATAAAACTTCTACTGTCCTTACTGAGATAAAAATATACATTGGGAGGGTTTGGGCTCATCAGTGATGAACTCTCCCAGCGGTTTCGCCAATTTAATCTACCAGACCGCTTCTTTACAGCTCTAATACTGTATTGGATCATTCTGCTTTTATATGCTACATTAAGGGTGGAATCTCAGAAATGGTATTTAGGCAAACTGTGAAAACAACGCTGAGAGGGTTCACCACCTATGAACCAAGCTCTTCCCATTTTTTTTATTGCATTGTGTGTAAAGATAGTAGAATGTTTGTTTTATTTGTGCTTAATATAATTTTATTTTTATCTACATCTATATATATATATAAAAATCAATGTTTGTATGTTTGTTTGTTTGTTATGTCCGGTATACAAATTCGCAGTAGTTCACTAATTCAAACCAAAATTTCCATAAATAGGTAAAAAAAATACGGGGAAGACGATAGGCTATTTCAAAAAATATATAAATCAATTATTAAAACTATATATTCAAATTATTCTACTTAACTCACGAACAGCGCCCTCTATCAAAGATTAGATTAAATTATGCTGATGCAAACAAATAGATAATTATTATTTATTTAAGTAACCCAGGTTCCTGGAGCGTACAGAAGTCGCCAACTACCCGGGATGTCCTTCTGACCTAAGTCTTCTTGGATTTATATACAATGCCAGTGGAAGTCCAATTAATGAGGTGTCGCCAGGCAGATTTCTTTCTTGGGAGATTTTCTAGGGATGCTGGACATATGTTGGTGATACCTAGGAGAGTGGCTGTCTGGAATCTTTGGTATTGGAAGGTTGGGCAAGTGAAGAGGAGGTGGTCTACGGTTTGGTCTTCATCTTGGCAGTGGGGGCAAGTTGGGTCTTCTTTCGATACCGTTGCAAGGTCAAATAGATAATGCTAATAACAAACAATTATAAAAAAAAATCTTATCTAAAGATATATCACTCGTGTAGATATGCACACGAATCAATCCCGGGGCGAAGCTCGGGTCACCCGTCTAGTAGACTATAAAAGTATAATAAGAAATACCTATCCATAGTACATGTAGTACAGCCATGTGTACTACATATCTACACATGTAGATAGCGCAGTTCGACTTTTGTACTTACAAATTTGCCAAAGCCCCGTTTGGTTACTTTCACTCACTGGTGGGGTTGGACTTTTCCCAGAATCGGGGGCCATTGAAACAATTATTTTTATCCAGAAAAAAAAAAGTGTCAAATGAGGGATTCGATCCTGGGTTGTAGGTATCGGAAATGGACGGTTTATACCATTAGTCCACCGAAAGGAAGCCAACATGTAAGTAAAGAGAGAATTAAGAAAGCTGCAAGATCGCAGCAATCAACAACAACAACAACAACAACAACAAAGGTTTATTAAGACCTTTTGGTCTGTAAAACGACATTTGAAGAAGATCCCGCATGAGTTTCTTCTCAACGAAAAATCAAAATTTATTTTAAGGAGAAATAACGATTATTTCTAACCTTAGGGATGAGGTATGAAAGGATGAATTGTGAAGAGTAATGATAAACGGAAAAATATAAATCCATCCTTGGACACTTTTATTTTTCCGTTTATCATTACTCTTCACAATTCATCCTTTCATACCTCATCCCTAAGGTTAGAAATAATCGTTATTTCTCCTTAAAATAAATTTTTGATTTTTCGTTGAGAAGAAACTCATGCGGGATCTTCTTCAAATGTCGTTTTACAATCACAAGTTGCATTATATTGTATTATAAACCTTTTGGTCTTATACAGATTCTCCGAGCAGAAATGTTGGGTACATGCAGGTATAACAGTAATAGTACCAGTAATCAGCACTAGAGCCATTATCCAAAAACCATTAACTCCAGGTGGACGCTTTTTCAGTTTGCCAAAGCTGGTGTTGTGGCTTTGTTACCGACCTTACGCCGCTAGTTTGCGACGACAGTCAATAGATGGCGTCTAGTTTTGACGTTTAATTTGCCGGGAGAGGAGCCCTATTCTTTTTTAGGCCAGTAATCAGCAATTTTATTTATTTTTAAAAGCTAATCAACAACAACAGTAGCTTTATTAGGACATTTCCGTCCTGTAAGGACTCGCCATACATCATTTTCATGGAGAAAAGTTTACCTTAACGTTTACCATAAACAAATGAAAGAAGGAAACATGAAAAGGAAATCAAAGTATTCAACATAACTATACAAATTAACTATGTAAGGAAATTGTTCTGTAATTTTAGTTCTTAGAGTTTAAAAGATAATCATATTTAATGGTAATTGATATATAGTTAGCAATAAATATGTATATATATGTTTCTATGAAAATGTTAATCTGCAAGACGCAGGTTATCATCATCCCTTTTTGATTTGTTTTTGTCACTTTGGCGGTTCGCAAATAAACAACAAAAGATGTATCAGACATTATAAAGACAATAAAGATTTTCTAATAATAAAAGTTTACAAAGATGTTGCATTTGGCAACGAGGATATAAGAGTAAGTACCCTTGAATTTCGAAGTAAATATTTTTAGAAAATATCTTTGATTTTGCATATAATTGAAAGCTATTTTTAAAAGACACAAATTGCAAAGTTTTATAGTGCAAATTTAAGATAGAGTAAAAGAAAATTTTAAGAAGTTATGTTTATATACAGGAAAACTTAATTAAGACAATCAAGCTAATAAATAGATAAGTCTGGGTAGTTGGAGGGATATAAATGGCAATCAATATCTACAGAGGACTTACCGGATGTAGGAGTCGATGAAGAGGGACAGGTTGTACGTGTTGACGTACTTAGAGAAATGCTGGCGGTAGGTGTGATGGAGATCTTTGGCCTTGTCATCCCCGCCGCTCTGTATGCACCAGTCCTCTTTGTACTGTACCGTTTATAACACTGTCTGTCTCTATTACAGGATCTTTCTGGAAGTTAGAACATTCCACCGCTCTCTGTACGCACCAGTCCACTTCGTACTGTACCGTTTATAACACTCTCTGTCTCTATTACAGGATCTTTCTGGAATTTGGAAAATTCCACCGCTCTCTATGTGCACCAGTCCTATTTGTACTGTACCGTTTATAACACTCTCTGTATGCACCAGTCCTCTTTGTACTGTACCGTTTATAACACTCTCTGTCTCTATTACAGGATCTTTCTGGAAGTTAGAACATTCCACCGCTCTCTGTACGCACCAGTCCACTTCGTACTGTACCGTTTATAACACTCTCTGTCTCTATTACAGGATCTTTCTGGAATTTGGAAAATTCCACCGCTCTCTATGTGCACCAGTCCTCTTTGTACTGTACCGTTTATAACACTCTCTGTATGCACCAGTCCTCTTTGTACTGTACCATTTATAACACTCTCTGTATGCACCAGTCCTCTTTGTACTGTACCGTTTATAACACTCTCTGTATGCACCAGACCTCTTCGTACTGTACCGTTTATAACACTCTCTGTATGCACCAGTCCTCTTTGTACTGTACCATTTATAACACTCTCTGTGTGCACCAGTCCTCTTCGTACAGTACCATTTATAACACTCTCTGTGTGCACCAGTCCTCTTTGTACAGTACCATTTATAACACTCTCTGTGTGCACCAGTCCTCTTTGTACAGTACCATTTATAACACTCTCTGTATGCACCAGTCCTCTTCGTACAGTACCATTTATAACACTCTCTGTACGCACCAGTCCTATTTGTACTGTACCGTTTATAACACTCTCTGTATGCACCAGTCCTCTTTGTACAGTACCATTTATAACACTCTCTGTGTGCACCAGTCCTCTTTGTACAGTACCATTTATAACACTCTCTGTGTGCACCAGTCCTCTTTGTACAGTACCGTTTATAACACTCTCTGTGTGCACCAGTCCTCTTTGTACAGTACCATTTATAACACTCTCTGTATGCACCAGTCCTCTTTGTACTGTACCATTTCTAACACTATCTGATAAGGAGATGCCTTTTTCATAATTTATGCACCTTATCACAGTACAATATCACATTTGTACTTATTTTTTCACTCTCTGTCTCTATTACAGGATCTTTCTGGAAGTTGGAACATTCCACCGCTCTCTGTACGCACCAGTTTTCTTCGTACTGTACCATTTCTAATGCACTCTTTCAATAGATCCTAAGCCAATACGCATTAAAAAATAGCATTACCGCCAGATAAACCATCTATCTACAGAAATTCCCCGTTGAATGAATATTGCAAGGACTCTATCAATCTCTATACCAGAAAAACAGGAATGTGTCATCGTAATTATAGAGGCTGCCTGGCCGGCGTTCATATTTCTTGAAAATAAAAATACTTCAGCCAGTAAATCATTTTATTAACTCGACGTTTCGACAAAATTCTTTTGTCCTAACAATATATTAATATAACATAATAATAAAAAGATATACTGGCTGAAGTATCTTTCATGACGTAGCCACGCAATAATATTTGAAACGAAGGCGATAAAAACGTGGTGATAGAAACGTCTTTCTTTTTTGAAGTATCTTTATTTTCAAGGAATGTTTCAGTACTTACAACAATTAAAATATCTATCTAAGACTATAAGTGGACATACCACATATCAAACTAAGGGAACACAACGAGGCTGTGTAACCTACCTTGCCAAAGTGGTGCCACATGAGGTAGTCCAAGATGGACGAAGTCATGCCGGTGTTACGTAAGCTGAGAGCGTTCAGTTTCTGATAGCCCCACTCAGTCCAGCCGGCCGCGGTGCACGTGGAGTTGATCAGGAACAGTCCGTCGACAAAGTCCGCGTGTCGCAGCTGTACATGCAACACTTACGTGATACACACTTTCTGTGGGGAATACAAAAAAAAAAAGGCGTTTTGAGACTCCCAAATGGATTCTTTCTAATGATAAGAGTGAGAATTCCTTTAGATCCTCGGTTAATTCTATTTACACACTACACTAACTCCATCTTTGCCGGTCACAAGCCCGGATGAAAGAGGAGGAGGGGGAGCAGTAACAAGCTAACTAAAAAACCTTGGTTCAACTGGCCCGGCTGATAGTAGCCTGTAAGGGCTCCTAATCCAGGGATACAGGATGAGTCTGTACTCCATGTTAGGAGCGGCTACACATGACATCTGTTCCTCATGTCAGAGGCGGCCATTTCTTTTGGAGCTAAGTCGGCTTGCCACTGAGTAGTGCTCCCAGTTTTAATGACAAAGGCAGATACATTCTACTTCACTCACACCATCAACAAGCTCTACAAGCTTGATACCTTAATATGATTGTTGAGTGGAGATAAGAAAGAAGAAGAAGAAGAAGAAGAGAATGTATGAGTCACACCTCTTCACATCCAATCACACATAGAGGACGCCAATAGAATCACATTTCTCACATCTAAAAGACCGAAAGCTGACGTCAACAAATGACGGAAGAGAGTTCCACCAATCAGATTAAAGGAAGATGATGGACATTCCTCAAATAGCCGACGTCAAAATGGACCAATCAGGTTCCTGACAGATTTCATCGTCTGCTTCATTATTTACCAGCGCCATCTTTATGATCCACAGAATTATTATCGACGATTCTTTTTTAAAAGAATATCTCACAGATTATTATTTTTTAATTATAAAAATAAAATACACACTAAACATACACACATACCGTATTAACGAATTTTATATATAAAGGAAAATAAAAATAAAAAAATGTTAATATGAAAAATATGTTAAAATTAAATTATAGGTTTAACTTACCCAAAACTTTAAAGTAGGTGATCATTGAAAAAAAAAATACAATTTACTATTTAAAAAATAATTTCGGGTGATATCTGTTTTTGAGAATTTTGTTTATGTATACTTTTATATTCACAATTTTTAAAATATAAAAATAAAGGTCGCCTCTCCCGTCAAAATAGATGCTAAAACTATGCGCCATCTATTGACTGTCTCCGCGGACTCGGGTCGGTGACAAAGCCACGACTGACTCCAGGATTCCACCGCCGTATCAAAGCCAAGACTTCCCTCCAAGAAGACGATGTTCCTATAGACTATACGACGACCAAGCCGCTCTTCACGCCGAAAGAGAAAGGACAGAAAGCTACTAGGGACAGAGTTCCAAGACACCAAAGGAATCCTTGGCAGAAACACGTCAGATCCATGTCAGTAGCAACCAGATTGCAAGCTGTGTAAGATAGTTGGCGGTCTATGGATACGCTCTAGGGAAACATATATAATATATGTGTATATACACTCATGGATAAAACATAAGGAAGTTGCACCTTTTAGCATGTATATCGGAATTCAGACAATACACTCATGGACAAAACTTAAGGAAGTTGTACCTTTTAGAATGTATATCGGGATTCAGACAATACACTAATGGACAAAACTTAAGGAAGTTGTACCTTTTAGCATGTATATCGGGATTCAAACAATACACTCATGGACAAAACTTAAGGAAGTTGTACCTTTTAGCATGTATATCGGGATTCAAACAATACACTCATGGACAAAACTTAAGGAAGTTGTACCTTTTAGCATGTATATTGGGATTCAGACAATACACTCATGGACAAAACTTAAGGAAGTTGTACCTTTTAGCATGTATATCGGGATTCAGACAATACACTCATGGACAAAACATAAGGAAGTTGTACCTTTTAGCGTGTATATCGGGATTCAGACAATACACTCATGGACAAAACATAAGGAAGTTGTACCTTTTAGCGTGTATATCGGGATTCAGACAATACAATCATAAACAAAACTTAAGGAAGTTGTACCTTTTAGCATGTATATCGAGATTTAGACAAATAACTCTGAAAGATATTACAGTGACCTTTATTGAAGATACACGAGATAACTAAGTGTGAACAAAATTGCCTCTAACTCCTTTAAAAATACAGGTGACCGGCGACATCAAATACTTTCCACTTACTTAAGTTTTGTCGCTCATGAATGTAGAGGGATATTAAATCTTTAATAGGCATCGCGTTTACCCAAAAATCTCATTTTTAGGCCACCTACTTCTGGCCAAAATCGGTAAATTTGGACTACTACTTTTAATGTAATTTGAACGTATTAAGTAATGAATAGGAAATTGCGCGCGCAAAAAAAAAAAAAAAAAAAGAGAAAAAAGTATTACAGTTTTTTCTCTATGAAAGGTACAAAACTCTACATTATTAAAGTCTATAAAAGTTGTCTTATCTATTCTCTAAGTAAATTATTCTTTTAATTGTTGCATCAATTTTAAACTCTAAACTCAACTCTAAAATTTAAGGAAGAAAAAAAAAAAAAAAAAAAAAAAAAAAAGGTAATTTACTTTTCTTTATTTGCTTTATCGTAAAGATAGAGGCTGCCTGGCCGGCACATTCACATTTCTTGAAAATAAAGATACTTTATATTTAGATACTAGGTACTAGAAGTATCTTTATTTTTAAGAAATATTTGCTTTAAGTATGGAAATCCGCTCGGGAAACGTGTATAACACCAAGAAGGAGGAAACCAAGGTCTACGACCCTGTAAAGTTGCAACAATATTTACCTAAATAGTACAGTTAAACCTGTCTATAGCGCCCCCTCTAAATAGCGCCTTCCTCTCTATAACGCCCAATTTTAAATACGTAGTACGATGCGATATTTACATTAAAAGTGACCTGTCTATAGCACCCCCTCTCTATAGCATTCTATTTTGATGAGTCCTAAGAGGGGGCGTTATAGACAGGTTTAACTGTGTCTTTGTTTGTCGTTTTTGGTGATGTACGATTTTAACTTGGATTCCATTGGAAGTTGATAATTGATTTTTTTTTGGAATATTTGTTTAGGACATTAAACAGGAGTAGCAAATAATAAATTTTAGGTTTCTATCTCAAACTCCCCTTGTGGGATTTTGAGATAAAAATCATCAAAATTAATCTAAAGTATTTTAACTATCATCCTATGTATTTTTCTAGTATATTTTTTATTCACACAATATTATTATATGAATATAATTAATTCAAAAATATTTGTAAAAATTCTATATTTATGAGGTCTCTTAAAATAAGTTATGAACAACATAAAGTAATTATAAATACAGTTAAACCTGTCTATAGCGCCCCCTCTTGGGACTCATCAAAATAGGGTGCCATAGAGAGGGGGTCCTATAGACAGGTCACTTTTAATGTAAATCCCATCGTACTACGTATCTAAAATCGGGCGCTATAGAGAGGGAGGCGCTATTTAGAGGGGGCGCTAAAGACAGGTTTAACTGTATTTTAAATAAAATGGGCCATCGTTCTATTATTTTGAAATATAACGTCATATAAAAAAGTTTCAAATAATTGCATTGTCATCGTGAGTAAGCAAGTGGAAATAAAACCAGAAGTATCAAAGTTATTAAAATGCTTTTAAAAAAAAATATTTTATATAATTTACTAGCCGAATGACCCGGGCAACGCCCGGGTTTTACCCGATTAAATGCTTTTATTCAAATACTATTCGTTACAATTATAAATTGGCGCCGTGGATGTCATTCTTGTGAAACTTCCCGCTCCAAACTTTGTGTCTGAGAAGCGATATTTTTATAGAAAGATGATCTGGCTTTTGTTTTCTGCTCGAATGAATGTTTTTCTGTTAGAATTTTGTTCCTGCATACTAAAAATGAACTGGCTTCACCCGTGGTCTCTGCTTTTTGGAATTTTTCCGGATATAATTTTGTATATGATAATCAAATATGATACAGCAATATTGTCATAATCATTTTCTGACTAAAAAAACAACAACTATTTTTGCCCAGAACCTGTCAAATGCTTATAAAAAATGGCCATATTTGGGTATTTATTCCATTCACAAAAGCAAACGGTGACAGAATTGTTGATTGATGACTCTGATACTTGTATATTTTAATATAAAAGTGCAGGGTGGTGAAGCTCATCATATTGGAACGTCTTGCTCCTTTATCCCGATGAGCAAGAACATCGTAGGTGATGAGAAAGGGGTAAATAAGGAAATGAAACTGATGACAATCGGGTGGCATCGCGACATGATGAAAGAATCCTGATAAGTATATTTCCCCTGGAGGCCTGATTAATATTACTGAATATTGATACAATGTATTTATTTTATTGAATTGGTAACAATATTGAGAGAGAATAGATAAAGAATTTAGTTTGTAATACATAATATTTCGTTATACAGTTTTTATTAGCTATCCTTCTAGACCTGCTCGTTGAACGGGCCATTTATTACAATTAAAATTATTTTATTTCCAAAGCGCTATATCCCGCAAGGGATACTTGCGCCAAACAAGGAGAAAAGTTTATTTACATATTTACATAAGTTACAACGGGCCATTGTTCCTGTTATTAAATAGTTGGTTATGCAACTTTTTTTTCTAGATGAACAAGATGTTAAAAATAACTTGAGGAAAATGTCCATTATAGCGATGATACCACATTCACAAAAGAATGGCTGTGATTGTCAAAAGATTGGAAGACAAGAGTACTGAGAGCCACCAACCTATGGTTGGTTGAGGAGAAATAGAGAGAATAAACACTAGATACTATAAATAAAAAGACATATATTGGATCAAAATATCATTTATTTTACCAATATTTCAGTTGGCTGAACGCCAACCTTTACCAAGGTATTATAGCATATTTAATGTGTGTCAACAACAAACTCAGCGCCACATAACGTCAACAGAATTAAGTTTTAAAAATATTTTGTTAAGTTCAATGGGGGAGAGGAAGGGATTTTTGATGAGTTTGTTGTTGGCACACATTAAATATGTTATAACACCTTGATAAAGGTTGGCGTTCAGCCAACTGAAATATTGGTAAAATAAATGATATTTTGATCCAATATATGCCTTTTTAATTAAAGATTTATTTATGGATTGCTCTATTTTCAAAACTAGATACTATTAGAAGTGATTTCTCATTTGAGATAACTAATTATTTATCTCAGAAACCACTTTTAGAATTATCCATGTTTGTTAGGCGATCTCTCATG